>JAFMSR010001771.1:0-24943 GCA_022818135.1 Saxidomus purpurata
ATTTGCCATGAATCAAAAATACACTTGTGGGACACTCACAATAAACAAGCGGATAAGCTTGATCAGTTTTTAAAATAAGTGCAGACTGAAATGAATTGCTTTGTAACATGCCAAATTTCTCACTAGTCATAGTTGGTAATAGGGATTGAAACGTTTGAAAAAGGAGGCAGCCACGGAGGTATAGAAACTGCTTACAAGGATTGTTCATATCAGAACTATTTCACTAAAATGATTTAATCTTCTTTTTTTGTAAAACACGTTAAATTCAAATTTGCGTCTTATATCTTATGGATCACCTGTATTTGCAAAACACTGATACGAAGTGGATATCAATTTAATCCCGGATATGTATGAACAAAAAATGCATAATTTCCTTGAAATTTGCACACCTGCGCCTACACCACCTTGCCGAAATAGACTGTGTCATTATTATGTAAACCTATCTGCACATCCATAACTACTGCATCATAACTCCTGCAGTATCTTTATTTTCATCTATGCTAATTTGGTTTTAAAATGATATTGAATTAATTATGTTTTTGCATGTTTTTTTATGTACTTTTAACTAGAGTTATCACTGAAGGTGATCCATACCCTCTGTAAATGCACTCGTGATTCAAATAACAGCGATTTTTTTTACCATTTTAGGGAAGGGTCCGGGTCCGTACATATTGGGGGAAATTGCACTGTTTCCTCTAATTTATATAACTGGAAAATTTAGGTGACATCAAAGTGTATAACTGTTTCTCTTTATTTTACTATACTAGTACTTCAAAGCATAAACCCATATGTGGCAAGGTTTCTGCATCTGATGTTGATTTATGAAATAAAAAATTCTTACTGCTGTGGTTCAAAATTGAGAAAGAAAAAGCTGCTGAACATTTATAACAAAATGTAACACCCAGGCATGCCAAATTTTAACCCCAGGGGCATGCTTTGAACAAACTTGGTGAAGAGCCTCTAGACAATGCTTAATGCCAAATACCTAAGCTTTGTACCTTGTGGTTATGAACAAGAAGATTTTCAAAGTTTTTCCTATATAACATTATGTACAAATGGACAAACTTGGCGTGGCAAAATTTAATACCACGTGTATGATTTCTACAAACTTGGTAGAGGACGAGTAGACAATGCTACATACAAAATATCTAAGTTTTGGATCTTGTGTTTTTGGAGAATTAGTTTTTTTTAAGTTTCTTCGACATAAGTCTGGTATGATAGTCTTGATTACTTTCAAACTTTTACTGTATTTTGTACTACAGATCTTATAAATAGTACTGGGGACATGTCAACAATAGTACCTACAAGTACTCCAGACCATTTTCTATTGTCATGGGATATTGTATGTAATAAATTATCTGTTTTAAGTGATGTTACAAATGCTCAAGAGATGTCTTCTGATAAATTCTATGTCAGTTACATCCCTTATACATTTATTAGTGATCACGATTCTCTATTATGGATCAATGATTTAGTTTTGTCGGTGTCTCTATTGGAGATTAGAAAGAATTTGAAAATTAGTCATAATTTAAGTTTATAATGATCACAGTGATACATATAATGTATTTGTATTTGCAAAGGAAATAACTCAAATTACAATAAAAACTGACATACTTAAGTCTTTGAAATGGAAATCAAGAGAGTCACACACAAGAAATATATATCCTATTTTATCAAAAACACTTAACAAATCTTTGATAATATACTGCTAGTTTGAAATATCATTTGTTTTCGGTAATCTTATTTGTTTTCGGTCGTTTACGGTAAAATTTTGTTTTCGGTATTCAGTATTTCCCAAACACCACCGAACGCCGATCAAGAAACAGTGTCCATGTGAAGCCAGCTATTAAATTTCTTGAAATTTCCTAACGTGTTTTTGCGTTATAGTTGCGATCACGTTGCCTTTTGGGTTTAGTTTCGAGAACAAATCCTAAATTCCTAATTTCCAGTTTCAATTCACCTGCATAATACCGTTGCAAAAGTCACACGAGCATGTTTGGAAGTATTGAGAGCCATTACGATCGCAGAAAGCTGTGCTAAAGTTAGATAAAATATTGCTCTTCCCAATACTGCAAATAAATCGAAACGTTCTCGATGGGATTAAGACTGTCTTACATTATTCATTTCATTTTTCTTTATTATCTCAAAATTTTGACTTGACCGCCGACAACTGCATGGGGCTGAAAATTCAACGTGTCCGCCGGCAAAAAAACCCCCAGCATCGGACAAGTCGGACGCAAGAATGCCACACCACTGCCAAAACAGTAATTATTAAACAGGTACAATAAAAAAAAAATTCATTACGAACAAACGATACACATTTTCTAACTTGCTATTTTATCAGATTCTGCAGTAAAAAACAAAAAACCCCCCAAAAAAAAAAAAAAAAAAAAAATTTTAGCTATTTACACGTGTTGCAATGCGTAGAAAAAATAGTACCGCGTCCAAAGAGCCTTGTTGATGCATCAACATTGGTTAAACAATATTACTAGATGGTCACACAGAAATCGTGAAACCACATGTAGTTTGAGTGTGACAATATTTTAAAAAGATAATCCCGACTCTCGCTATATAAAAGGGAACATTTTTGACAATTTTAACAATCTTGGCAGAGAATAAATAGTTCTGTGAAATCATTTTCCAATCTTACAAATGCTTTCTAAGGTGAGGCTGTTAACGCTTCTTTACAAGTGTATGTAAAACAATTTACCCCAGTTGGCGCCATATTGACCCCAGGGAAATAATTTAAACACACTTATTAGCTCCAATCGAAATATCTAAGCTCAGGGCATTGTTGTGACCTAGGCAACCAGTATTTTGTATATATTGGAAGTATTTATGGTACAGGACTATATTCATTTGAAGTTTAGATGGATTAAGAACATGTTTGAAAATAAAACTGTTGACGAATGACACTTTGTGGTTACTGTACGCATTGTTTTGTGTATATAATTATTCAATATGTCTCTACTTCAATAGAAATAGGTAGTTCGAGTAGGACCATGTTTTACTACCAATTACATCAGCTGAATTGTTGACGTGCCTCTCTACTGTTGAACAGAAGTCGTTTAGATCTGCCCATTTCCGTTCCAGTACAAAAAATGACTGTAGATCACGTACCATTAATTTCCTAAATTCAGTAAAGAAATCTACAGGTTTTTCAGGCTCATAATACAAATTCATGTTTTTGTCGAACAAACTTGGGAGATATCCTACCCACGTTTCTTTAAGGCTCTGAGAAGGAAGCAGGTATCCGTTGTTTAAACTCTTCTCCAAGATAGCGATAATTTCATGGAGACACTTCAGACTGACGTTTTTGTTCTTTTTAGTATCACATAACTCGTCGTGATAAATACAGACTGTTTTCAGCATATACGACGAAAACGGACTAAATCTCGACATTTCAAACACGTTTCCCTTTGCATATAACCCGTTGAAGTATTTCAGATACACATACAGCCGTTTGTGTTTCTTTTGTAGTGTTTGTTTAACATAATCTACCTCAACCTCGGTCATGGTTAATTTCAACTGATCTTTATAATTGACCAGCAAAAGTGATTCTTTTTCTAAAATTGACGTTCTTAGCTGACGGTGCACCACATGGTCTGGTTGAAATGTTTTTCTCCAGTTGGTTGCCCTGACTGCAGGTGTCAAATCTACATTTATAACCATGTTAGATTCACGAAACTCTAGGAGTATATTTGGATGACCTGCCGACAGCAATTTCACTGTCATGCTTAGACCATTGATAGTTTGAAGTTGGACATGTTCTTCAATGTCAATTAAACATTTTTGCATTAGTATAGTATTGTCTTTGTTCACTATCACTTTAGAAAGATTTTTTGCAAAGTTGTCGAATAATCCTTCTAACGTGGTTACGTAGCCATTTAGTTGCCATGAGTTGATTTCTTCTTTCAAACTACCAAGTTCAAACTTTCCCTCCAGTACAGCTATGAAGTCAAATTCATTAGGCTGTATAATTTTTGTACCTTCATTAAAACTTCCAACCTTGAGGAGTTCTATGGTTTTGATCGAAGGTGTTAGCAAGCTAATATTGTCGCAGAAATTTTTAATATGGCTATATATTGTGTTTGCTATTCGTTTAGCTCTTTTACTCAGAGTTTCTTCTTGAAGAGCGCTTACCTTTGTACCAATAAGAGCCATAACATCTTCTCTCATATTACAGATGACCTTTGTTTCTGTTCGAAAAACGTCTACCTTAGCATTTATATGTTTGTCAACGTCTTCATTCTCACAGGTTATGTTATCTTCAGTTTCCTTCTGTTTGGAAACTACACCAGCATCCAGAATTTTATCGTTTGCACATGCTATTTTGGTTTGTGTTTCGGCTTTATAAGCATTGACAAGAGTATCCAGCCTTTCATTATTCTCATCTATCTGTGGAAATTCTGCCTGCAGAGCAGCATTGTTTGTATCTTCAACTTTGTCCGCCTCTTTATTCTTATTATGCGTTACTTGAGCTTCTGTTTGTATAGCGATTTCTTTAGCAAAGGCCGCCTCATCCCTCGTTATATTTGTAACTTTGGTCTCTGTTTGTAAATCCGGTATCTTTACGTCTTCGTTCTTTTCCTGTTAAATATAGAAACGGTGTTTTAAAAAAAGCCCCATTAAATTAGGAAGTTGTTTAGTTAAGGTAACTATTTACTCGCTATTAATTGTCTTCGATATCTCAGTTTGTCACATTGATCTTTACAGGATAATTTTCTCTTTTCAATTCATTCATATCCTGTAAAACAAGGAATTAGCAGTTTAAAATTGTGGGCTAGGGATTAAACCAGGGTAAAAACTACATACTCGTACTTATATACTATATATTTCATACATATCTCTTGAAGACACAAAAACGGGTTCCATTGGTTTTTGAAAGACACAAGAAACGAGTGATATCTCATTTTAATTGACAAAAATAAGATTAGAAATGTCTTTGTCTCACTTCATAGCGTATAAATAAAAATTATTATACCAATTTGTTTTATTTCCTATTGGTTTGTTCTTTGATCTCATTTATTTCTCTGCTTATCAGGATTTATTTCCAGATCTGGGAATGTTCCACAATTTAATTGTGGTTTAAATGGCTTAATCAATTCTTACAAATTCAGCTTCGACACAGTAAGTTATTAGTATAATGAAATAATCACCCCGGTAAAACTCATTCTTTATCAAGTGTCAAAGGTCATAATTTAACGTTTTTGTAGTTTCGCGGGCAGGACAGGTAGGGGTGTAATACTAATTTTCTTTGTAACCAGAATGTATTTTGCACACAAATTCCACAAAGTCTCCAGATTAGAGGTAAAGGCCCATCTTAAAGGTACTAAATCCATTTAAAAAGTAAATAAGATGATTACAGTGTGAAAAAACTATAACTCTACTAATTGCAATTGTTATCCCTTTTTACAATATTTGTGTTCCTGATAAACCAGCTGCGGATTAGGAAAGGGGTATTAAGTTTTGCTTAGTACTGGCATTTTCAATTGAAAGTGTGCTTTTGGTTAATACTTTGTATTTCTCATTTTCTTTTGCTTATAAGTATCATGTTTCACCCCTCCCTTGCCATTTACTGACATAGCTCGGTTTTGAAATTCAAACGCTTCGAGAAGTTAGGTGCGTTGTATAAAGGGCAGATACAGGTCTTGTTTAAAAACTGTACTTAAATTGTGCTGTTTTGACAAAGTGTCATTTGAATCTGTTATCCACCATTTTCAATATATTGATTACATAACAATGAAAAAATGCGTACCATATCTATTCTTTTGTATAAGATCGTGTCTTCGTGTGATTCCATACACTGCCTAGTTATAGCGATATTCGACATTTGACCATGGTTTGAAAAATGTGGAGACGAAATAGAGTGTATCTTGTGTCCTAAGGCTTTAAGGAAATGGGCTGATTCAACTTTCAGGAAATTTCGTTTTTGAATGCCTTTAAACCCATACATAGCTCCATACCAACATGCTGCTATTGAACCTGTCACGTTACTCAATCCTCCGTGACAAATTGATCGGATACACAGGTCCTTCCAGGATCCATCAAAACACAAAATAACATCATACGCAATCATAGGGGCATCCCATCCTTGACTTCCCGGACAGCAATTTAGAGAGATGGATTTATAGAACTTCTCTCTGTTTGCAATATCATCGTGCTTCGGAATGACAGGTCCTGTCGTGCCGAAAGATATTCCCCTTAAGTCCAAGAAATGTTTCCATTTTTCTACAAAACCGTTCCACACCTCTGTGTTTTCAGGAACGTCTATGTCACTCTGTTTGATATATTCTAAAGCTAAGGGAAGAGACTGAATTAAACCATGCCCCCATTGCCGGAAAGGTCTTCCCTGAATCGCGTACGATGTAAACAATGCGGTGGCGAAAGCGCCCAGATAGCCGACAGGATGGTGATGTGTTATTCTTCCGGATTCTATACTAACTTCTAACAGGAAGCAGAAGTCTTCTGGATTTTGGTACCAGAGCCCGATACACATTGCACGAACAGCTGCGGGACTGCCTGATGCGCCCGCATGGAAAGGTACGGTCATGTAGTTTTTCTCATTTCTACAGTTTGAGCAAGTTGGAAGGTGACATGCCTTGATGGATATGTCATCAAATGGGTCATGACTGTCAAAATCGCTTCTGCAATACTCGATTATTTGCTGTAACAATCTCTTTGTTGAAGTCGTTTGATCATGATGCGCCAATGCGCTTGCTGTAAGCTTATGCATTCGTGTACATGAGCTGATTTTCCAGTCTGGTGGTTTAATTTCCAAGACATCCACACCTCCAAGTTTCATAAGTTCGTCGTAGATTTGAATTCCGCTTGGACAGTGACGCCATTTGTTACCCAGAGAATCACCAACTCCGCCTAAAACCATAGCCGCTTGATACCGTTCAGGAAATGTAGCCATTTTATCCGAACTTTAGATATTAACAAAGACATTCATCTACGCAGCTGTAGTATGTACTCATTAAAACCGATTTGGTTAAAATCTTGAGCCGCACGGAGAATACAAAAGTTAGGATTGCACCAAAGTTTTTTTTGTACTGTGGAATACGTTTAGAAATTACAACATTTGCTTTGAAATACATATTAAGGTATATCTGTATGTTTTGAATTTAAAACTGATACTGGGTTTTTGTATTCCCTTGTACTTTACAGTTATGGATAAATACACAAGAATGTCCTTGTTTGATCATTCATTTCGGTTGCAATTTATCAGGTAGTAACCATCAATTCTTTCTGATTGCATCAAAGAAAATGGGTCTGAAAATATAGTTGTAACGAAACAAGATACAATGTGAACTTTATTATAACATATACAGAATTATAAAAGTATAACTATAGACAGGCTCTAAATTCATAATAATATTCATTCATATATTTATCAGTTAACTATCCTCTATAAAACAATAAGCACTGGTTCTATTTAATCTGTTTACTTATACATGAACACTAAAACAGCTGATTAAACCTTCTAAAATAGTAACAAAACATTACATTTCATCTTGGCTGATTATTATAATACTTACTGAACTTGTGGAGTTAATCCCATACGCTGTACTACAAACCATACTACATCTTTCTTACTCTGCTGTATTGCTGTGAACAAAAATGTATGATTAGAACATGCAAAGTTGCTGATAGAAGAACAACAGACCACCATTTTGAATACATGTCAAACGCGAGGGAAATACGAATGACTCGTGCCAATGAAGAAAGTGCTTAATAATTCAGTTAATCATTTCAGCCATCATCTAATATCTTTTATCAAATAAATCGACTTACCAACAATACTGCACACAAACTACTCTGACAAATGTACAAAGTTACAAACCTAGATCTACATGCCCATATATGGCATCAGACCACAGTTATTTGCCCTTGTTTGACCACAATGCGGAAGCAGTTGTAGGAAACATCGTGCCTCTGTTTGATGTTAGCTATTATTGGAATTTTGAATTTTGAATGAAGGAGATGGAATAAAGAGCATTATTTGCAGAGTAGACCTAAAACAGCAGGAAAATGCCCATTTCGGTTAAGATTTTACGTCAAAAATAAAAATTGACTGCATGGTTCCGACCATTTTCAAAATTTATTCATATTCGTGAGCTTTCACCAGAAATGCTGAAAAAGAATGCTGGTCAGCCTTTTGTGTACTTGAGACAGAACTTTTGCGAATGGACGATATTAAACATGTTAGTCTGATTTTGTCGGGATGTCAGAAAAATTGCCAGTTGGCATAATGTTCGTATAGAACATACAGGAGAAATAACTATGGTATAAGCTCGCTCGCCACCCCAACTTACACTGTGACGAATGAACGCGAGCTTCCGTGGCTACGTAACAAATCATGTGACTTAATCAAGTTCTAAAACCATCTACCCTACACTATATACGAACACAACAAGGCTACAAACGGGGACAACTGGAGGCAGCAAGCTGGGAAATAGTCCTTTATCGTTTAATGTTGGTAAATTATTAAATGTCGTCCAGAAAATGACGTCTCGTCATTCGTTTAATATCTACAAAATAGTTTATAGATTAATACAAATAGCATAAATCCATTGATACTCGTGACTAATAAACAATATTAATCCACACCTATCACTATCTATCATCAAGATTTGTAAACAGTTGATGTTCTCATTTTGTACAGAAAAACATACTAAAATAGTACACTAAAACATAAAATACTGTAATTTTAGGTCCACTTTATGTCTCTGAAACAAATGCTCTACAAATGTCATAAAAAACTAAAGACCAATACAGCTGCTTACACGTCACATGGTCTCTACAATTTGTATTAAATCACTGACTGTACAAACATGTATCCAATAAATGACAAACACTTCTTTTTAAAACTTTATAAACATTAGTTCTATAATTGTCCAAATTCACAATTAAATAAATATACGTAACATTACCACTGAATTACTATTTTATCTCTACTATAGACAGTTAACCTATGTAAAGATTTTTTACATAGATTACTATACAAAAGGGCCAAGATGGCTCTATATCTCTCGCCTGAGACCTACGCATTGCCCCCCTAGTGCAGTAAGGTGTCAAGTAGCATTTTTATAGGTTGACTCGAAAAATGCGATTATGCGACAACATTTTAATCCCATTAGTCCCGACAGTGTTCATTGATGCCTCAATCCTTTGATTGAATAATTGTATCGGCCTGTCTCGGTTTATGTTTGCGCTTATTATTGTGTTTATAACGGCAATTTATAGTTTGAAAAATATAAGCCTTTAGTATTCTCTACGAGAAAATATGTTCGATGTGACTTTTCAAACTGAATGATAGATTATACTAAAATAGATGTTTATAAACTTATACAATATTTTATACATTTTCTGCTTGGTAGATGACAAGCGATAACATTGAAATACTGCAATTCATAATGCTCGTTCATGTATTGCATGTTTTAACAATATATAGGACCACCTCTATTTAAGTATGTAACCTTTCTGTAGTATACGAGACAAGACGCAATATTGAAAATATCATTTAGACAATTTCTTGATACCTTAAATACTTTGTGATTACATTCAGAATTATACATTGTAAAACACGATAAATCATTTACAAGGATTATACCACCTTGTTTTCTAGATATCTTGTTTGAAGCATTAGACTTGTTCACTATACATATTTTATACTTTTTATTATTCACTTAATAAAGTTCTATGAAGCTACATGTATACTGTATATTGTTTTCACTACACAGACACAGCCTGGTCACAATAACAGACAAAATCCAAAATATATTTTATAAGCGATGAATGAAATATTTTATTTCAAACACTCGGAAAAACAGACCATGATTTTAATAACGGCTAATGTTACAATAATTTCTATTTGCACTGAACTGCAAAGATGATTTAATCACCGTGAAATGTTTAATCATGCAAGTATGCTGTTCAACTTTATTATCTCTGGTCTCCTGGAAAAATACCTGAGACTTGACTTTGTCTGTCAATAAGTTACTGTATTCTGTTAGCAGTGTGTTGTCAACTGTAATCTGTTTTCTTTTACCTTTTCAATTTTGCTGACAAAAGAGGGTTCTTATCTACCCAAAGCAATTATATTGATCAATACACTTATAAATATTAATGTATCTGAAATAAAATTACTATTTATATTAAAAGGAAGTACAATACTACATGTGCACTTAGTTTCCCTTACATTGTATGAAACAAATGCCTAAAGTGTAATGAAACAAATGCCTTAGAAATCCATAAAACACCAGCTGATCTAAAAATCCAGAAACTAGGTTAACTATGTTTTGCACTACTACTACCTGCTCTAGCAATATCCTAGCTTTTAATTTTAAGCCTGAATAATGATTGAAACGTATATTCAAGCAATATCTTGAATGTAATTACGGTATTCTTGAAATTTGGCAGCGGATACAGACAGCTGAATTATTGATCATGCAATTGAATCCCTTCACCAGGTAATAGTGAAAAGTGCCGTATCTTACTCTGTCGTTCCAAAAATGATATAGTTTCCGGTATAATTAAAGTATATCTACAGACAGACCCACAATCATGAATTTATTTATCACAATAACTATCCTTTATAAAACAATAAGCACTGGTTCAATATAATCTGTTTACCTATACATGTACTCTAAAACAGCTGATTAAACCTTCTAAGAATAGTAAAAAAAACATTACATTTCATATATCACTTACTGAATTTGTGGAGTAAATCCATCTTTCTCACTGTGCTGTACTGCTAGCTGTGGTTAGAACATACAAAGTTGCCGAAAGAACTTAGCGAGATCAGTGCTATTTATAGTTTCCAATCAGCTGTTTGTTTATAGAATATTGTCTTTTTGCCTAAATATATTGTAAGTCGAAAATTCACACCAAATATGATGAATGTTCCATGTTCATTCATGCTGAAATTGTTACATAAACATTTACCTTTTGCAAAGTTTATACCGTGGTGTTTATTTTGCGTACTGGGGTTTCCCAAACTAACAGGTAATAATCAAAGGACTGAAAGTGCTGGAGGATCGATTGTCTCTGAACAACACAGTCTGCACACATACATGTGTAAATATCAGGACAACATAAACTGTACACATACATGTGTGAATATCAGGACCACCCTTGCACGAGTAAAGTTATAAACTGGAGACACAACTGTCCACAAATTTTGACCTTTCGCCATTTGTGTACAAATACAACTTTAAATGTCATTCAAAAGTTACGGGATATGCCCATAAGGTTGATTGTATTGTGCGAATTAATTCGGATTTAACGTCGCACCCAACAGCTAAGGTCATATTGCAACCTCCGGCTTTCATGGAGGAAGAAGACCCTGGGTGCCAATTCCCTGTATCATAATTTGGGGGTCATTTAGAAACTCCGAGGGTCATATCCTTTATTGTAAAAAAGTAAAAGGCATGGCTATGTGTTAAAGAAGTTTTATTCAGCTTACTTCTGTAAAACTGCATGTGATACATCACAAAATGGTGGGTAATCAAAGGGTTGGCAAGACAACAGGTGTTTCTCTTTAAATGCTTTCCATTTTGTCACTGCATCTCAAAAGTCAAATTTGTCCACAAAGCGAATTTTTCATAAGTGCATTCAACCATAGACATTAAACTTGGATATTATTTGGCACACTTAAACCCCTTTCAATAGATTAGACATATCCCATACCGGAAGCGTATTTTATCAACAATTTATCTTGCATTTCGAAGCGTTTTGAGAGGTTTTGAAATGTTGTTTTTGTAGTAATTTGATCATAACATTTTAATTGCGTCATAGAAGACGCTCTTTGCTATTTCTGTTGCGTCATTGACAAAATGAGTGCGTCAAAGCCGCAGAAAACGCGCTCTCGAACGGAAACACGAAGTTAGTGTATCCGGTGTAGCGATACGTATTTCACGGGTCTTACATTTCTCATGTCACACCGGTCTAACGATAAAAACCGCGTAGGAAAATAGTTCTATACAGAACAGATACCTCGTTGATTTAAGTTACAAATTATAAGAAAAATAACAATATAATATTATGCTATTCTGTAATGTTTTGATATTATTTAGATCTGTTACTATATAATTTTTAAAACAGAGGACAGTACATTGTAATATAGAACTACTTTTCGGTCGTATTCGACAAAAATTTGTGTTAAGAGTTCGGCCGTAAGGGTCTGAAATACTCTGTTAACTTTGGATACGATTGAATAAATTCAATCGATCCAAAAACGAAAGCAAATGTGATGGAATTGCACCAGAGTGAGACTGAGTGGTTCCTCAAAAGGTATAATTATGTTGAAATAAATAAGTTATTCCATTGGGGTTATAAAATAATTCGCCTATAAATGTGATAGCAAAGAATCGACCGGATGCTTCAGACTTCTTCACATGAAATTGAAGTCAGTAGCCATTCCTCTCTTCATTATACATAAATGATGACTTGTAAAACGCTTTCACCCTGAAGACACTCAACTAAATGATTTATCTCCCTTCGCGGCGATTAAATATGAACTTTCCGGAGAAACAAAAAGTCTTAAAAAATCACCATGTTTGGAACTTTGCAACGTTGTGTAAGAGCAATTGAATTCGACAGTTGTCAATAAGATATCTAATTGCTAAATACATAGTAATTTTACACACTGAAGCACCAAATACCAGGTTTCGTTATTGAGCACAGAATCAATTGAAGGAATCAAAATAAATTACTTTTTGTTTTTAAATTTTCGACTGAAATTATCGGTTACCTGTACGGAAGTGAAAAAAAACACATATTTCAAGGTGCTAACTTTCTTTCAGCATATTTTGATTGATTAAAATAAGGAAAATATCATCAAAACTATAGCAGAACAAAGTCAACGCGCAGGAGCCAGGCTCCTTAAAAAAACCCAATTTTGTATATCTCAAAGTAACATAAATCTATATAGATAATTATGATGAAATGGTCTTTTCTTGATGTTCTAGGCAATGAACGTAGAGCCTGCGAGTGTGATTGATCTTACTGACTTTCTCAGCCTCGCTTTAACACCAAGTGAAAGCTTTAGCCAACAGGTAACAGTTATTGGCACTCAGCAGGACAACTTATTGTAGTCAGATACTCCTGCAACACTATAACTAATTATATTGAAGCGAATACTAGTCCAAGCTTCAGCCATCAACCGATACCTCCTATGGAATTGGAAGAGATAACGAGTCCAAGATACAGCAATCAGGCGACACAGCCACCCACTGTCCCTATCATTCACCTTAGCTCTAATGCAGAATCTGTAATTATAGTTTGTATACAATTGTTATCAATGCTGCCCATTCAATGATTAGGATATGAAAAGAAGCTTCATCTAACGTTGCATTTATTTTAACAGATAACATGAGATAGAAGCTCTTTTGCGACATAATGAGCCGGAAGCTTCTCGTTCTCTTACTAGCCCTACTTCTTAATGCTGGGCGCCAAGCAAGGGAGTTACTCATACCATTTTTCATATATTTTGAATGATGCGACCAGGTAGCGAACCTATGATCTACCGTACTCGAAGTGCTCTACCACTAGGCTTTAGATGGGTCAACATGATGTTTTTTAATTTAGACATAACAAAAGCGTAGGGGACCTACATTTCTCGCCATTGTACGCATATTATTTTGTGTAGAGAAGACTGTACATCAATTCATATTAATCGCTTTAACAACATATTCGCTAAAGCCGAGCTTGCCAACATTGCAATTTATATTATGTTTTTAAAACTTAAAAATTGCATTGTGTAGATTTTCACTACACTGGCCATAAGCCGACCACAATTTTCAACTTTAATATCTTAAGATATGTTTAAATCTTCTGCTAAATCTGAAGGAAAAAGAAGATCTAAACATATCCGGAGAAGTAAAAACAGTTTCGAAACATGAACAACAGAAATTGCAGAAAAATCATAGTTGACACTTTCCAAAGTTAGTAACATTACAAAACTGAAAGGAGATTTGAGAGAATCAAAAGCAAAGAATTAAAAACAAAAAAAAATTCTAAAGTTGCATTTGTCTCAAAAAGGGGGAGAAATAAAAATTGAATAATTCGTCACCCTAGTGTAAAAACTCACTTATTGAGTTTTTGCACTAGGGTGACGATATGTAAAATCTTCTTGTAAAAAGAAATCCGATCAGTTGAATGGTACGTTCCAAGAAGTGATCGCTTCAGGGATGAGTTAGAATGGAAGGAACATGAGCTCAACATAGAACATATACATATCCAGGAATTAGACACTGTGATAATGAAAGTGTTCGGCTGAGAGAAATGGTAAATGACAGCATAATAACATTTAATGACAAGTCAAACACATATACAACAGACCTTCAGAAATGTGTGTTTGAACTACTCATTTACAATGCTTCTTTCGAAAAAGTATCTCCTGACTTGCATTATCTCAAAAGCATACAGGAGAACAGCTTGGACCTAAAGAAACTTTATGTTTGTTAACTTATGAAACCACACGTTTGGTACTATAATTTAAGGTATTCATGCCACTGATAGCAGCGGAAACAATTCGGAATTAGAGCTTCGTGAAATGACCTATACAGCAGACAAAGATATTTTGAAGACTTTGTCTCTTCAACAATGTCTGAGCTAGTACATAGACACACTTTTATGAACTGTTAAAAGTGTTTAGAACAGAAGTTATCAATGAAAACATAGGTGATCATCGAGATGACACGTCTACTGAGGAGCAAATTACATGTATGTAACTTTGTTTGTTCCCTACATACATTGATGCACATAGCAGAGACTTTTTCAAAGGCACTGGTTGAAATATGACTTGTTTGATGACGCACATATACCGGACAAAAGAGTACTGAACAAACATCCGTTCGGCTTGAAAGACATGTTGCAAAGCTTTTGCAAAAGGAGGGGATGACATATATGGACAGTGCTGCAGCTTTAGGCATGTTGAGAGAAAATAAGTTTCGAAGTATTCTACTAGAAAGGTTTTGCGGAAATCGCTTTAACATCTTGTTCAGTCATACAGCGGTTGTCTTCTGATTAAAAGATAAACCAACCAGCTTCATAGAACTTGAACACTCTAGCAGACTTCTCTCGGCTGTCAAGCATGATATAAGCATTTTTGATGAAATTTACAAGACGTTAAGATTATTACCCATTAGCCGTTTCCCCGGAGAATTGCTCGTAATCGCTAATTATTTTGTTCATTAGTTATATACTATCTACAAAGGAATATAGCAAGATAAAGTGCGATTGAGTTACTTTCTAATCCCACATAGATATCAACTTATCTTTGGCTTAAAGAAAAATGATCACTTTGGATGTTAGCGCTTAAATTCTCAAAATTTAAACAGCCTAGTTAGTCATATCATTATACTTTTAAGTGCATATCATACAGACAAAAAAAACACATCAAAAACAACAACAACACATTAATAAAGCTTTTAAAAGCACAGCCCCTTTACCAGATCTTAAGCTAAATGTTACAGGTTAACATTTTATATGTTTACTCATGCAATGGTGTTTAATACAATGTAATAAATAATACTGTTGTTTTTGTCTCCATCAAACAATATATAAGCATCATATTTGCCGACGTAGTAGAACATTAGTAGACAGTCGTAGGCAGTAGATTGTAGTTAGGATGCCGTTTCAGGTAAACACTTTCCTTTTCTCACCTAACCTGTACACATTATATCTAATCCTTTTGTTATCTAAATTACCTGACTGCGTTGACCAATCGATTTGCGTAATATCAATTAGACTTTATATTCAATTGATATTGTACATATCGATGAACCAACACAGCTATCTGTATTTCAATAAATATATATTGTTGCATATATATTTACAGGTAATTTGTAGTTACATCTTGTTTTATATACATTTCTCCATGTTTTTGTATAATATCAAGGAAATCTATTTCGTATTTCATTGATGTAAAGCTGTTTCTCTAATCACTTCCCTGTAAGTGTTATGTATATTTTGAACATCCGTCGCCATCTTTATTGTTTACATTTGTAATATATAAACATGTATTGTAATATCAATTAGACTTTATACTCAATTGATATTGTACATATCGATGAACCAACACAGCTATCTGTATTTCAATAAATATGTATTGTTGCATATATATTTACAGTTGCACTCATGTTGTTGACCCGCTGTTAGCCCAGCTACTAAACCTATGACCTCAGAGGGTTGAGATATTGGAGCCCTTATATTGACAAACTCACGAAGCTATATTGTGGTTCCCTAGAAGTATGAACATAGTATAAACTATACAAAACGTAGAAACCCTAAACTGTAACATAAAGAATAGGCTGGATAGTGTTTCATATATCGATCAGTCATTAGTTGTATGAACGATCCATATGTTCATTCTTTAGGCGAAAACGAAAACCAAAGAAGTTAAATGGACACTGGATTATACTTAGACCAGTCTTAGATCTATTTTACGCTACTGGCTTGACATTTTTATAGCTATAAAAAAGAAATATAAAGACAAATTATTTTCTGTTCTCAACATAGTGGTAGTGTGGGTGTCCCTTTTACACCTTATAATGTAAGGGGAGACAGCGTCTGATTCTATTGGTGTAATTTATCATTTTATGATTGATTATGGTTAACAAATTACAAATATTGTCCTCAACATTCCAATACACCAGTTTTTACAGTTCACGCCCACTTATGTTTACAACTTTTTTTCTCAACATTTCGACCGATCATTTTAACATTTTGCACCATACAAAAACCATTTTACGCATGCAGACATAATGCTATGTTATATTCAATACCGTTATACATTAACAGGATGGTGTAAGGGAGACAACACCTATTACTAGTATTTATGTACTGTATTTCAAAAACTGACTTCCCCAAAAAATAAAAAATGTAATGAATAAAAAGGATGACATTTTCAGTGTTTCTTTATAACTTGCGGACACAATATTATACTTTGTAGTGAAGTAAAGTAGAATTTTAAAAGGACATACCCTATAACTGATGCCAAACTAAATAACCTCCAAAACATAAATAATATAATGTTTGGAAGTATTATAACTTAACCTAATATTTTCAGCTATGCATTCCCAGTCATTATCGATAAAATCAGCGGTTTAAAATATACTGCAGTACCGTTAATCATTCAATAATCTATGTCAGGTTGTTGTACAATAAATTGGGTGGATTTATTACAGAAAACCTCTAAATTGATGCATTGTGGTAAAATGAGGCATTTTTCTCCATAGGTTCTTCTTTGAAATTATATATCTTTATCAATTTACGTTCATTGAACACATAATCTATGTTTCGAGAATAAAATCTGCTAGATGTGGGAGTGCCCCTTTAAATACTGTATTTTAGTTCCATAATACCAAAACTGATAAGCCTAGTGAAACACAAGCATCTGGAAAAACAAATTGAATATCATCTATTTAGTTTTCTTCTTGAACCATACAGCGCCACATGTTTTCTAAATTTCGTAAAAAGCTCTATGCTGCGTTTTTAAATATGAAAAAACGAGTGTTCATCAGTCCTTGTTTATAACTGGCGGACAAAATATGATACTCGGTGAATGTATAAAACATATATATTATATTTATTATAGATATGTACATGTATTACATGCACACATGCATTAGTACCAACGCACTAACGCGCGTGTATATGTGTACGCACATGCGCACGTGCACACATGCGCGCTCACGCCTAAAAGTACATACGCTCCTGGTATATATTTGCATCGCATTGGCTAATGTTTCAAATGCCTGAGGTAAGTTTACGAACCCCCTACACTGACGGAAACTGCAGAGTTTTTAGTCAAGGGAAGTGAGATCCTCGTTAATGAAAATGTCACAATGAGCTTTTCGGAGTAGACCACGTCTGCTCATGACCTAAGTCTTAGACTGCCTCTGCACAAATGTAACGATGAGGGGTCGTTTTATATTTTCATCATTGTTTTCCAATTCGGTTTGCGATATCGATATCCAACAGCGATTGATCGTCTGCTTAAATGCTTATCAAACCTTCGTTTCACCCTGCATTTTCATCCCGATTCTTGCTTTTACTATCTGTTCAGTTGTTTCTCTTTAATCTTTCTTCTGTGCCTGTGATCGGTATTTTTCTTTTTGTTATCAAATATTGTTTCATTCGAATTATGTTCATTACTCAGTCGGGATTTCATTTCTTCTAACTGATCTGGCCTCAAGGCTTTGATTTGACGTTTTGTTTACGATGAACTTTTACTCTGTGGACTACTTCACCTGTTTGAATGTTTTTTTCTTTTAAGATCTTAATTTTTTGTATTACAGATACTTATGTTTTCTTATATCCTTTTATATGTATGCCGTATGGAGATGACTTTGTTCACCGCTATAACAGTATATCTAGCGTGACGGAATGTTTGCTATCTGGACGACCACTGTTATTGATTTACTTTTTGCCCCTTTAGGATGTACCTCTCCAAATGCCTATCTTACTTTGTCCTTTTATCTTCGAAATGCACTCAAATAAAACATTTTTGTTACCATTTTCGAATTTCCACTTGTAGCCCATATATAGCACGAATGTTTTATCACATCAAATCCCCATACCTTAGATCCAGTTTGAAAAAATATTTTAACAATCTTGGCAGCGTGTCGCCAAAGAAATATTTCTGTCAAATCACATTCCAATCTTACAAATGGTTTCTAAGACGAGTCTTTTTACGCTTCTACACAAGCGTGTGTAAAACACGTAACTCAAGGGCGGGCCAGTATTGACCCCCAGGGACATACCCCATGTAAACAAACTTAATAACTACAATCGAAATATCTTTGGCAACCATTATTCTGTATGGAATGGAAGTTTTTAACAAACTATAGAAGAAGACTATATTCCTTTGAAGTTTGGTTGAAAATGACTGTATAGATTAGAACATGTTCGACAAAAACTGTTGACTAATGCCACTTGGTGGTTACTTTACGCATTGTTTTGCAGAGGAAATTATTCATTATGAGGCATAATTCAATGGAAGTAGGTATTTCGAGTAGGACCATGTTTTACTACCAATTGCATCAGCTGAATTGTAAACGTGCCTCTCTACTGTTGAACAGAAGTCGTTCAGATCTGCCCATTTCCGCCCCGGTACAAAAATTGACTGTAGATCACGAACCATTAATTTCCTAAATTCAATAAGGAAATCTACAGGTTTGGTAGGCTCATAATACAAATTTATGTTCTTGTCGAACAAACTTGGGAGATAACCTACCCACGTATCCTTAAGGTTCTCAGAAGGAAGCAGGTATCCGTTGTTTAAACTCTTCTCCAAGATAGCGATGATATCATGAAGACACTTCAGACTGACATTTTTGTTCTCTTTAGAATCACATAACTCGTCGTGATAAATGCAGACTGTTTTCAGCATATACGACGAAAACGGACTAAATCCCGCCATTTCAAACACGTTTCACTTTGCATATAACCCGTTGAAGTTTTTCAGATACACATACAGCCGTTTGTGTTTCTTTTGTAGTGTTTGTTTTACATACTCTACCTCGACCTCGGTCATGGTTAATTTCAACTTATCTTTATAATTGACCAGCAAAAGTGAATCTTTTTCTAAAATTGACTTTCTTAAGTGACGTTGCAATACATGGTCTGCTTGAAATGTATTTCTCCAGTTGGTTGTCCTGATTGCAGGTGTCAAATCTACACTTATAATCATGTTTGATTCACGAAACTCTAGAATTATATTTGGATGACGTGCCCACAACAATTTCACTGTCATTTTTAGACCATTGATAGTAGGAAGTTGGACATGTTCTTCAATATTAATCATACATTGTTTCATTAATATAGTATTATCCTTGTTCACTATAACTTTAGAAAGATTATTTGCAAAGTTGTCGAACATTTCTCCTAATGACATGTTTAAAAGGCTACCATTTAGTTGCCACAAGTTGATTTCTTCTTTCAAACTACCAAGTTCAAATTTTCCCTCCAGTACAGCTATGAAGTCAAATTCATCAGGCTGTATAATTTTTGTACCTTCACTAAAACTTCCAACCTTGAGAATTTCTATAGTTTTGATCGAAGGTGGTAGATAACTAATCTTGTCACAGAAATATTTGATATGGCTATATATTGTGTTTGCTATTTGTTTAGCCCTTTCGCACAGAGTTTGTTCTTGAATAGCGATTACCTTTGTACCAATGCAAGCCATAACGTCTTCTCTCGTATTATGGATGACTTTTGTTTCAGTTTGAAAAACGTCTGCCTTAGCATCAATATGCTTGTCAACGTCTTTATTCTTACAGGTAATATTATTTTCACTTTCCTTCCGTTTGGAAACTACAGCAGCATCCAGAATTTTATCGTTTGCATATGTTATTTCGGCTTCTGTTTCAGTTTTATTAGCATTTACAAGAGTATCCAGCATTTCATTATTCTCATCTGTCTGTGAAAGTTCTGTTTGCAGACCGGCATTGTTCGTATCTACAACTATGCCTGCCTCTTCATTCTTATTATGCGTTACTCGAGCCTCTGTTTGTAGAACGATTTTTTTTGAATCTGCAAGACAGGTCACTTCTTCACTTGTTATATTTGTTACCCGGGTCTCTGTTTGTAAATCAGGTAAATTTACGTCTTCGTTCTTTTCCTCCTAAATATAGAAACTATGTTTTTTGAAAATGCTCTATTTAGTTGTGAAGTTGTTAAGTTAAGGTAATTATTTACTTGCTATTAATTGTCTTCAATATCTGAGTATGTCACATTGATCTTTACAGGATACATATGCTATTTTCAATTTATTCATATCCCGTAAAACAAGTAATTTGCAGTTTCAAACCGTCGATTAAGAATTTAACTCGGGCACATTAAATATATCTTGTACATTTCTTGAGGATACAAAAAAGGGTTCCATTTGTTTCTGAAAGACACCACAAAACGTATGAGATCTCATTTCAATTGAAAATAATAAGATTAGATAGCGTATAAGTTATACCAATATGTTTTTTGTCTATTGGTTCTTTTTATGAAGCCCGTTTTGTTCTTATTTACTTCGCTGCTTATCAGGTTTATTTCCAGACTATACACACTATATTAGGGAATAGTCAAGATTTAGTTGTGGTTTAAATGGCTTTATAAATTCTTACAAATTCAGCTACCACTGCCAATACACAGTAAGTTATAGGTACAATGAAATAATCATCACGTTAAAACACATTCTTCATCAAGTGTCAAAGGTCATGATTTAATGTTTCTGTAATTTGGTGGGCAGGACGGGTAGAGGTAAAGTACTAATTTGCTTTGTCACCAGAATGCATTTTGCATACCAATTCTGCGTCTCTAGATCATCACATCAAAGACCCACCTTGAAGGTTCTTATCCATTTAAAAAGGCGGTAAGATGATAAACGTGTGCAAGAACCATAACTCTACCAACTGCAGTTGTTTCTCTTTACTTACAATCGTTGTGTACCTAATAATCCAGCCGCGGATTTGGAAAGTGTTTTGCCAAGTGTTGGAACTTTCAATTGAAAGTTTATTTTGGTTAATGCTATATATTTCTCATTCTGTTTGCTTATAATTATCATGCTACAACCCTTGCCATTTACTGACACAGCTCATTTATAAAATTCAAACGCTTCGAATAGTCAGACGCGTTGTCTTAAGGATAGACACAGGTCTTATTTAAAACTGTTCTTTAATTGTGCTGTTTTGGAAGAGTGCCATTTGAATGATTGTAGTTTATTAATTGCATAAGAATGAAAACAAAATGCTTATCGCATCTATTCTTTTGTCTGTAATAGGGTCTTCGCATGGATACACACTCCGCCTAGTTATACCGATATTTGAAATTTCACCATGTATTAAAAAATGGGGAGACGAAATAGAGTGTATCATATGTCCTAAGGCTTTAAGATAATTGACTGATTCAACTGTCAGGAAATTGCATTTTTGAATGCCTTTAAACCCATACATGGCCCCATACCAACATGCTGCTGTTGAACCTGTCACGCTACTCAATCCTCCGTGACAGATTGATCGGGTACACAGGTCCTTCCAGGATCCATCAAAGCACATAATAGCATCATACGCAATCATAGGGGCATCCCATCCTTGACTTCCCGGACAGATAGAGATGGATTTATAGAACTCTTCTCTGTTTGCAATATCATCGTTCTTCGGAATGACAGGCGCTGTCGTGCCGGAAGATATTCCTCTTCAGTCCAAGAAATGTTTCCATTTTTCTGCAAAACCGTTCCAAACCTCTGTGTTTTCAGGAACCTCTTTGCCACTCTGCTTTATATATTCTAAAGCTTCGGGAAGAGAATGAATTAAACCATGCCCCATTGCTGGAAAGGTCTTCCCTGAATCGCGTACGATGTAAACAATGCAGTGGCGAACGCGCCCAGATAGCTGACAGGGTGGTGGTGTGTTATTCTTCCGGATTCTATACTGACTTCTACCAGGAAGGGGAAGTCTTCTGGATTTTAGTACCGGAGCCCGATACACATTGCGCGAACAGCTGCGGGACTGTCCGATGCGCCCGCATGGAAAGGTACGGTGATGTAGTTTTTCGCCTTTCTATAGTTTGAGCAAGTTAGAAGGAGACGTGCCTTTATAAATATGTCATCAAATGGATCATGACTGTCCAAAATTTTGTGTGAGCAATACTCGAACATTATTTGCCTCAACAGTCTCTCTGCTGAAGTCTTATGATCAAGTTTCGCAAATGCTCTTGCTGTAAGAAGATGCATTTGTGTACATGAGCTGATTCTCCAGTCTGGTGGTTTAATATCCAATTTATCCACACCTCCAAGTTTCATAAGTTCGTCGTAAATTTGAATTCCGCTTGGACAGTGACGCCATTTGTTACCCAGAGAATCGCCAACTCTGCCTAAAACCATGGCCGCTTGATACCGTTCATGAAATGTAGCCATTTCATCCAAACTTCGAATATTAACAGACAAATTCCATCTATTCATTTGTATTATGCACTCATGAAAATTCGTGATCCGTTTACAGTATACAAACGTGAGGACTGCGTGTATCAGAGTTGTTTTATACTGTGAAAGACGATGGTGTTTAGAAATCATATAGTAGTTGCTTTGAAATACATATAAAGGTATATGTATGTTCTGAATTTAAACTGTTACTGGGATTTTGTCCTTCGTTCGATCATGTTTTTCGGTTGCAAATTATCAGGTAGTAAACCATAAAATCCCTCCGATTGCATCTAGGTAATGGTTCTGAAAATATAGTTGTAACAAAACAAGATACAATGTGAACCTTATCATGACAAATACGGTTTTATTAAAGAATATCTACAGACAGACCCTAAATTATTTATACGTCATAGATAAGTATTCTTCATCAAACAATAAGCACTGGTTCTATTTAATTGTTGACTTATATAGCTGATTAAATCTTATTAAATAGTAACAAAACATCACATTAAATCTTAGCCCATTTCTATAATACTTACTGAAATACTCTGTAATCAATCATCACACTGCATCATTCTCACTGTGCTGTATTGATGTGAACAATTCTTTGAACATGCAAAGTTGTCGGTTGAAGAACAACATACCACCATTTTGAATACTAGTACATGTCAAATGTGAGGAAAATACGAATGACTCTTACAAATAAAGAAAGTGCTAAATAATTCATTTAATCATTTCAGCCATCATGCAATTTTTTCTTTCAAATGAATAAACTTACCAACTATACTCCACACAAACAAATCTGACCATTGTACAAGCATTACAAACCTAAATCTACATGTTCACGTATAACATCAGACCACAGTTATTTGCCCTTGGTTTACCACAATACGGAAACAAATGTAGGACACAGGCAGATATTATTTTGAATGAAAGAGATAGAAAAAGGGCATTTATTTGCAGAAATTATTCATACTTCATATTCATTATTCATTTTTTTACCTAAAATGACGGAAAAAATGCCGGTCAACCTATTTTACTGGAGCTTAAAATGTTGCACTTGGATGATATTTAACAGGTTAATCTGATTATATCGGGATATCAGAGAAATTGCCCGCTGGCACAATGTTCATATAGAATATATAGGAGAAATAACTGTGGCATGAAGCCGTTTACTGTTCGGTCGCCACTATAACTTGCACTGTGACGAATGAACACGAACTCCCCTGGCTACGTAACAAATCACGTGACTTAAACAAGTTCTCAAACATCTACCATACACTATATGGGAACACAGCAGGCTACCAATGGGTACAACTGTGGGCAGCAAGCGGGGAAATAGTGTCTTATCGTTAAATGTCGGTAAATTACTGAAATATCACAAAACCCGACCCTGCTACACACTCTCCTTGTCTAGAAAATGAAGTCTCGTCTCGTCAGTCATTTAATATCAACTATTATTATCATATTAATACAAATAGCATTAATACATTTTTTTTCAGGACAGCTCCTGTGAAACCACTACGCAAATGTTGAAGAAACTTAGCAGGGATGTTCCTTGCATGAAGCCCTATCATAGTTGTTCATATAATTCCATTCAATGTCATGGCAACGGAAAGGAAAAATCTTTAACAATCTTCTTATAAAGAACAGGAAGGCCCAGAGCGGAGATATTTGGCATGCCGCATTGGCGTGTGGACTTCTACCGATATTCTTCAAATGATGACCAACCCCAAGGTAGAAATTGACCCAGCACTGTGGTCTTTTTACATAGTTACTAATGAATAAATTTAATAAAATCTTTTCCGAAACCACAAGTCCAAGAGCTGAGATATCTAGCATGTGTCATAACCTAGTGAACATCTACCAAAATTGACAAAATTATGACCCCGGGTCAAAATTGAGCACACCCGAAGGTCACTTAATTTTAGAATAGGCTTATAAGATAGAAAAAAACTTTAAACATCTACTTCTCGCAGGCGTCTCACAGGCTACTTCCTCCATTTGTGCTCAACA
>JAFMSR010001772.1:0-24962 GCA_022818135.1 Saxidomus purpurata
TCGACGTCTATAAAACAGTGCATTGTAAGGCAAATACATGTTACTTCAAAAAGCAGTACATTCTAAGATAAGTGCGTGCGTGAGCGCAATGATTACAGACATAATCAGTTTTTTTAGCGTTGCAATATCGCAAAATCATTTGATTATAACAAGATAATGTAAGATCAACTTTATGTTCAGTCGTCAAGAGTACGACAAATAACATTTGACTGGGCTTTTTGGCCGTTTATTACAATAACAACATACAACAACTTTTGTAAAAGGCTAAAAGGGAAATGACAAGGTAACATATACATGTATATACAAGCTAACAAACAAAGTTGAAATCATAAAAGACTGTTAAAATTTGTAAATATCTATGTCACTTATACTAGTGATTTAAAGCCAAACCATTTTTGTGTCAACTTCGACAGAAAGTTGTGTCAGAGGTATACTGATGTATTACATATGGTACCATATTTCAAAGTTGTGGCATCGATCGCTTTACACATATTGTCAAGTAAAACTAAAATAAATAAAACTATAATTAAGACATTATAAATGTGCCCTTGTTGTGTGTTATCGTTGATTAGAATGAAGTCAGAAGTTCAGATGCGTAGTAAATTAATGGCGAGTGCGTAGCACAAGTGATTTAATTTTTCGCATCCGATTTTAATTAATCAACGATAAAATACACGGTGAAATATATTTTTTGATTCTTTGAAAAATACCCCGAACTATGTTGTAACTTACATAAATATATATGATTTAATCATTATAGAGTAAATATTCTTTCTTTATAGGAATCGATTTGTCGGACATGTGCGGAGCTGCAGTCAGTTAAGAATCAGCTTTGTGATGAGTTGATTAGATTCAAGTCCAAAGCTGAGGAACTGGAAGTCAAGATTGAAGAGGTAGGCAAGACAGTCAGGCGTAGGTCTATACGCATTGCGGTTTTTGTGATACCTATTATTGTATTGGCCTGTTTTCATTGTGAAATGGGCTTTTTGTTGTTATTGCATTGGTCCATCCATATTGTGCTTTTGGTCTGGGTCTATCCTCGTTATACTGTTGGTCCGTTGTCATTGTAGCACAGGTCTATCCTCATGTTGTTATAGTCTATCTACAGTGTCGTTAATCATTATTGTGATATTCGTTTGACCTCATTTTAGTATTGGTCTATCCTCTGTGTGGCATTAGTCATGGCCTGGTACTAACCTAGTTTTAGAATGTCCTCACTGTGTCATTGATTGATCATCATTGCTTAAAACAACTGACCCATTGTTCTATCTTCTTTGCACCATTGGTCTCTCTCCGCTGTCGGAAGTGCCCTTTGTCTATTCTATTTGTTTCATTCTCGCCATTGTGATATGATCTTAAAACAAAAAAAGTCACCTGGCATTAGTCTATTCTCATGAGTTTGGTCTATTCTCATGACATTAGTCTATCTTCGTTGTGTTACATGTCTTCAAATATACTTAATAAACTAGTATTCAGTTAGTAGTATGAATGCATAACACATATAAAGCTGTTTGTTTCATATCTAGCGATATTCATCTTTTATGTTGTCGTGCAAGGTACGCGGTGGGTCATAAGACAGAACACGTGTAAATAATTCAGAAAAGGAACAAAACGGTAATGAATAGTTCCGTTAAAAAGAAGAGAAGTGATATAGTTGCCTTGATGCATTGGTTTGAATGATAAAGTTCAGTTGTTTTCATTTATTCTGATAAATTTATTTTAGTGAATATGTTCTACTGTTTTGTTATTTATTTTCACTAAAACAGATGCTTAAACACTCACATAAACTACATCAGATACATTAGAGACAGGTGCCACACATCTCTGTGTTAAGAGAATTGAATTATTGCAGCGTCGAATATGTTTGCTGACTTTAAGCTGTATCTTTTACACGTACAGTCACATTTAATAAAGTATGGCACATAACAATATGTTCTTAAAACATGACCTCATGGTTTCTCGTAAGGATAGAAATCCACTAGGTTAACAACTTATCAACATATATATGGTTCTCGGTTTATTCCATTATGCCCAACAGCATGTTTGTACTCGAGATCATAACACCCGGTTGCAAAATTGTACACTTAACCGATATTAGAAACGCAAAGATTTCCCCTGTTGAACATTTTATTTGAATGACGATATTGTTTTTACTTTTATTTAAGTCATTTTTTGCGATGAATTATTGAAAGTTTTACAATAATTCAATTTATATTTTTTTGTTGTGTATGAAATTTAAATAAATTTGGAAAACGATAACACTGTTAAAATCAATATTTTGCCACTTTTGCGTTTCTAAACTTGTTGAGTGTATGCATGCTGGACTTTTTTTCATATCTTAAAACTTGTTGACTTTACTTACTCGCACATTCTTTCAGTTAAAACAACACATTTTCAAAAAGAAATTGTCTAGAACGAAACTGATACGAAGTTTCTTGCAAAGATAAGGCTTGTTTGATAGAATTAGGTAAATTTTCTGTACTGAAGTTCTTTTTTTTCATTTTAAGATAAACGATATATGGGTTTCCAAGAGTTCAGCCACTGAGAGAGAAAAGCAGGCTTTGGAACAAAAGCTGGCTCAGCGAACACAAGACTGTAAAAGAATTGAAGATCAAATAAACAAACTTAGAGAAGAAGACCGCATGAAAGACATCTTCATGAAAGAAAGAGATAACAATCTGAAAGAAAAAGCAGGTACATAGTATATTCTTCTAATGAATACTTTACTTTGATTTTATTGTCAAACTGTATACATGGCTTTGTGTAATATACGCGTATGTCATTGGTCTCTATTTATCACGTGACGTTTAAACGTTTGTTCTTTTAAACTAGTATACGTTACTATGATATATTATCACACTGTATTCATTACTTTGTGTAATATACTCGTCTTTCATTGGTCCTTATTTATCACGTGACATTTTAACTCTTGGTTCTTTAAGCTAGTATCCGTCGTCTTATTTTAATCCACATGAGTCTCAGTAATTCCATGTTTATGCGCGAGACAATATTACATATGCATGCAACGGACTCTTTATAAGCTGCGCGCTGTTGTACGTACTGAGAAATCCATCGAGTTGCAAAGTTAAAAGTAAAGTGCTCGAGATCAAGGTCACTGAATGAAATTTCATCGAGGTCCGAACTAGCAACTTTGTAATGGTCCCGTTTGATGGTTACGCAAAAGAAATAATATTCGACTAAGTAAGGCATATTCACTAGTGATCATAAAAAGATAAGGCGAGCATTTTAGAAGTTAAGGCCCGAAAGTTGTTTCACTTGAAAATGACTTTAATAGCATGTCGTTTTTTTCACATGCGAGTTTGCCATAAAAGGATTTTAATAGAGAGAATATAATACTAAACTATTTGAATGTGGTATAAACATAATAAAGTAAAATAAATGAATTATGTAAAAACGATATACATGTATAAAGTCTGAAAACTGCGAAAAAGGAAACAGGAAAAGCAAACATAGAACAGTAAAGAAACACTCGCCGAATGCAGCCCCAGAACAATAAAACAGACGAAAGTAGGTCAATGCAGATTCCAGGCTGCAGAAACAATAGCTGCACCATGTGTGTTTCAAGTTGGCACCGATTAAATGTCTGAAAGCGTATTGCATGTGTTTGGACTGTAAAAATTATGAACAATAAAAATGAGATTTACGCATTTGTTTACAACATGTCATTTGCCTTAGGCAAGTTATATAAAATAGAACTGGCACTAAATATGCATTCCTTTTCTGAAAGCATGCAATTGTAATTAAAAGCGTCGAATTTTAATCTAAGCGATTATTTTGAAATGTTTACCTGTATGCTTTTAAATGGGGGGGCAATATGTGTGCTTCTGTTGGTCTGCATTAACAGTTTTAACATGAAACCAAATGGACACAAATTGTCTTTCGCGAAAACTTGACACCATAGACTGTAGGAAGTGTGACCTAAGACACAAGAAATCAATTTTGTGTTCTTTATGGCCATTGAGTAAGCATAAAGAGTCATTTGCCCTTAAAGTGGCCAATCTACTGTTTTTAAAACATGGAGGAGGTAAACCAACTGATACCAAAACAGTTTGTTTGGTACTTAACTAGGTGAGGGGTGCAGGTGTCAGTTTGTCACATGGCCAAAACTTACACCTGTCGAAGCTTCGTTATATGTACATGTAATATAGTTTAAATTTATTTGCAGCTCAGATATCGAGAAAAGAAGAACTTATTCAAGAACAAGAGGATATTATTCGTCAACGCGAGGAGGATTTACAATCTCTGTTTGATCAAATATCTCAGAGAGAAAAGGCCATTAAAGATCTTACGGAATCCGTGAGAGTTAAGGATGCGAAGATACGAGAGAAAGAGGAACTGCTAAAACAGTTATCATCTAACATAGAAGAAAAGAGTGAGGAGATGCACTATCTTGAAGAAGAGGTACATGAAGCGGTTCTGAAAAGAAAAATAAGTGAAACAAGAATTGCAGAACTTCAAAGCCAGATTGAGCAAACACTAAAAGGTGAAAAGTCGGAGCTAGAGACTGAGAATGAAAGGCTTCAGTCTGATGTTGAAAACTTAATGGGAAATATAACTGAACTGCATGGTGATAAAGTTACGCTACAGAATGAGTTAGATAAAGCTAAACATGCTCTTAGTGAAGCAATGCTAATGTGGGAACGGGATAGATCGTCTTTGGGCTCAGATTTAAATATCGCAAGAGAAAAGCTGCAGCTCATGGAAGAAACAGCGGATAAGAAAGAGACGCAAGCATTACAGCGGTTAAGAAAAGAGGTTCATGCCATACTTGAAACAAGAGAAAAACTTGCGCATGAACTGAGACTAAACAAAATGGAACATGAAAACACCCTGCGAATAATAAAAACGGAAAAATGTAAACTTACTGATGAACTAACATCAAAGATAAGAATGTTGACGCATGAGATGAGCAATAACGATAAAATGGCAGAGGAGCTTAACACACTTAGGGGTCAGGTGAGTAGATTGACCCTAAACTATTACAGATTATAACATGCATAATATGTGCTAGAAGAACAGTCATAAAGTGTTGTGTATGTTATTGAAGTTGCTTATGATCAAAGGAACAAATGAAAAAGAGCTTAAAGGGTGAATTAATCAATTAACGACCTAATTTATTTCGTGATGTCGAAACAAAGCATAACATTAAATTGAATTCCTTAATCTAAGATCTTTTTTGAAGAAAAAATACAGATCGAGTTTATGTTTGAACAAAATGAAACATTTATATTTCTATACAGCATGTGCCCACTTACGAAAGAAGTCAAACGCATGATATTGTAGCCCTATTATTTCGATGAAGACCATTATACGACATATGTTTGATAAGGAACTGATTTTAAAACTGAATATTAAGTGTTTATATTTTACCTGTGGGAAACACTTTTTACAATGTACGAATACGTTATCATTTTGTTACATTGCTTTGCATTAAGGATGATATCAACTACCAGCTTCACCACCACGAGAAGATCCTGCGGGCAGAATATTTGGCCATGAAAGTTCGCTATGAATCACAGCTTGATCGCTTACAGAAAGAACACCTACAGATGCTTGAGGTGGTTGAAAGGTTGCAAAGGGCGAAAAATTTGGACCAAGAAATTATTGTGGGGATCCAAAAGGGGATGGCAAATATTCGAGAAAATTACTCTGCCGATCTGTCTAGATGGAAAGACGAGCGGTCAGTGCTGGAAAGTCACATCACTCAGGTGTGTATAATTACTTCCTGTTGCTTTGAAACTGCTTTATTCAACTTAGCAGTGTCGTCACCATAATTATTCAATTACACGGTTGTGACGTCACAAGCTCAAAATGGGAGTCTCCACAATCCTCCTTGTTTGAAATTTTCACACATTAATATTTTCACGTTTTGTACTTTGATCGTTTTAAACAGTGTATTTGTCCTGACAAGCTCCTTCATTTTGAGACAAGCGATATTTTAACTTGCGTTTTCTTTAAAAGCATACCTACCATTAGAATAGTGTTATAATTACATATAATGATTGTAAATCTTTTTGACAGGGATGTATTAAAAACAATAATTTAAAATAAATTTGGTAAAATTCTTCTTCTTGATGAATATGTAAATCGTGTATTGTTTGAGAGTTAAGGTGGAATTTATAGATTTCTTACATGATAAATATTGAGAGAGAAGAAAAGAGTCGAAACATGTAAACATATTAATGTAAATCATACAAAATCGCTAGTTTGAAAAACGGGGAAGCAGGTTTGTCTCACAAAACGTTTTACTGTCAATGCCTATAACAATGTCTTATTTTTCGGATATATAGGTTTGGACATAGGTAAACCTATAATAGCATTATCCTTAAGCTGTAGTACATTGTACAAACATAATTAGGTCATTTTGAGCCACTGCTGTGAAACTTCTGTACAGATGACGGCAACGCTTTCATGGAAATTGCGGCTCATTTATTTTTATGACACTCAGTTTAAAACTGGATTTCTTTCCCGTAAAATAAATTTATACCATTTGTTTTTTGGCAACATTTATGTTCGTAAAACGTTAAACTACTTAAAACGTTTAGAAATGTAACAAGAAAATAACAGTATCGTTAAGAGGGATAAAACAATCGCATAGTTTGTATTTCTTTGGAACTGCGCCTAATGGCTGCCTGAAATAAAGATGTTTTATTCAAGGTTTAAAATTAAAATATTATAATCGTAAACTCAGGATAAAGTATTTTACTGCAGAGTAAAGATAAGGAAATAAGTGAAAACCTCGATGAATGTGGGTGTTAAAATATTCAATGTCTGTTGCTGAGATGTTTTGCTCATCAAATAATATTTTACATGGTTTATGTGGAAAGAACGAAATGTTATACCGTATAACGGTTTATATATGTTGTCTGTTAAAATGTAGAAGTAGCTAAGTTTTCTTACAACATAGGGCCCGTACACGTCCACGGTATATCCAGGACGTAGTTTCAGTATAGCATCATATGATTGTTTTGACTTTCATACGTACGCATTCAGCTTTAAATTACCACTTTGCATGTAGTTGGAAAATGTACATAGAAGGTATGCCTTTGATGACTATTGCAGAACAGACCATACTGCAAGGTCACCAGGTGGTTGCAAAGGTAGAAGCACTTGCTTGCAAGCATGGTAAGGGATAAACATTCCAACTTGATCAAACATTCCAACAGTGCTATGTGAAATGAGATCATAGTATTGAATGTTATCCTGCCTGCGCGAAGTTTCCATCCCCTTCACAAGATACATTTACCACTAATGCAAATGATAAGAAACCTGGGCATCGTTCATGATGATTAGGATTTTTTTTAAGTCAGTAAATTTTTACGGAGGCAAGTTCGAACAGATACTGATACAAAACTGACTGATGAAGAAATCCATTTAACAAAACTAAGAGGATTTGGGTTAATGATTGATTACAGGTTTTTATGTTCTAATAGATTGAAGAAGGGAAAGAAATTGCACAACACTTGAGAGCTCAGATTGACGCACTTAAAAGACAGCTGACGGAACAAGAGATGGAGAGGTCAGATCTTGTAAATAAGATGACAACTGAACGCAGAAATTGGGACGTTGAGAAGGCACAGCTTACTAGTAGACACAATCAGGTAAAACTCATGATTAATTAATGTTCAACTAAGAAAGTATTAGTTTTTATGGGAGGAAGGGGGTATATAGATTTTCTGCTCTTGTCCGTCCATAAATCTTGTGGCACGCACTGCTTCTTTACTAATTGACCTTTAGTTACCAAACTTCATACAGATGTTAATGGGGATGAGTAGATGTGTTCAAGGGTTTTAGTTTTATATTGGATCCGAAATATCCTAAAATTTAATATGATTGTCAAAGTTGGCCCGGCCCCGGGGTTCGCCTACTGATCTACTTTCCTTTTTTATTAGCTCGCCTAAGCACATCAGGTCAGATAAAACAAAGGTACGGAAACCTGCTCTTGTTTTCTGAAAAAGATGGAAAGTCGGGACATTTTTGTCTCTGGACATATTTCTAGTTTCTATTATCTTATGTATTAAATATTTTAAACCATGTTGACATCACATTCAACGCAAGTGCATACGAAAGTCTTTAAAATAATTAGAATGCAACTTTCTTATATCGAACCCAGGCAGTTTTACATGCTAAAATCAAACGTGTGTCGAAAACAGATAATTTCTGATTAAACAACTTTGAAATAATGTTTACGTCAACTCGAAGACGTAAACATTATTTTACTAGTATGAAAATTATGATAACCATTAAACTCAAGGTCATTTGGGTATATCAAAAGGGAACAACACGTGTACTAGAACTTCACAATAGGTACATTTCTTATGCATGAGAGAGTCAAAGTGAGGTGTAAATAAATCTCTAGACAATAACCTTTCTGTTAAATTAAATGTTGGCTAAATCGGGGACGAATTATAATTTTGTAACATAGTTTTTAAATCTGTAGTCACGAGGAATACCAAACGCAATACCTACATGACATGAAATTCAAATGGCACGTAGAAAATAAATTCAAAACAATAATTACAATTGCTGTAAAAGGAATATAACTGTGTTGATAACCAGGGCCGTGCCTTTTCGAGTTTGCAATATAACTGATCTTACGAGAGGCAGAGTCTAGCTTAAAATGCAGCCAAAACGAGATCGGCGTAGTAACACTCGTGAAACTGTATATTGTAACGTCAATAACTGTGATATAACAAAGGGTATAAATCAGAACTACATAACAAAATGAACTCTGACCAACTTAATGTGTGTACAAACTTGATAAAGCATGGATATAAAGATAGATATAGAACAGCTATTTTTCTGTTGCTGCAGCTGGAGGAACAACTTGCAATATTCATACAGGCACAATCAAAGAGTAAAGATGTCCAGTATAATATGGAAGTAACATGGGAAAAGGAACGAAAGGAACACAAACGCCTTCTAAATGAGGCGCACACCCTAGCAATGGATCTACAAGTATGTTATGCCCTTGTTTCCTGAAATATAAACTATATTGTGAGGTATATGTTGTTACAACAATGATGTTCGTGTCATATTTCTTCAGCTGAATATCAACAGAGTCATACTAATAGTATAGATCAATTACGACCGATGTATAACATCTGTTGCTTGGTACATTGATTCTAGACTATTTTGGGATTGAAATTGGTAGGACACCTGGCTGTAAGTTTATTGCTATTGCCAACCTTAATGCGTCATGATCATTTTCAGTAAAATTTGGCAACGAAATGATCTACTTTTGGATAAGATATTATCATTCTGATTTGAACAAATGACTAAAAAAATCTTATTTTCATGGTGTTTTATGTCACTATATATTATTCCACTGTTACTGTTACTGTCTTATTAGTGCGATGTAAAAATTATGTTCTAATTCTTCCTCTTACCTTCTTCTTTGTTTTTATTTATATTAGATATACTTAAAAGTACATTAATTACACTTCATCCCTTACTACATCGTGTATTAAAAATATATAAAGCACGGTTACTTTTAGCCTCGCCACTGGGCTAGATGATAATATATTTCATTAAAACTCCAAGCAAAATACTTTTAGAAATTTTTTCTAGCAGGGGTCGATCATATTACATTTTGGCGGAAAAGGGAGTATGTAAGAAAGATGTGGGCTTGATACTCACAACATAGCAGTAAATGTAAGAACTGCATCCCATTCTTGGTTATTCTCGTCACCTCTGATTTTGTGAATATGACTTTTTAAACTCACCTGTAGCACTTAAATGGATAGTTGTCAATTACTTAAGTAGGAAAAACGTCATGCTGTAAGTTAGTGCATTAACATGATAAACATGTAGTGTTTGCTTTTAGGAACAATTGTCCAGAAGGGATGAAGAAAATGCACGAGAGAAGAAAAACCTGCATGAACAGTTAGAGAAACAAAGAAAAGAATGTGAAGAGCAGAAACTTTCTTCCGACAAAATGACACTAGAAGTAAGCTTAGTTTGTTGGGTGTTTCCTTTGCAGAATGTTTCCTGCAGAAGCTATAGATGACGACAATATGAATTAGGGTTACATTCTCTTTGGAACCGATGTGCATGAATTGGTCCATCATTCCTGCTTGTATATTTCAGTTTTAAATCATGCAACGTGATTTTATCCATAATACACTTTGATACCAAGACAAATCTATCTAAATCGTTCTATCTATAGAAGAGACTTCTATCCGTGAGTGGAATGCCCTTCCGCTAGAAACTAGAAACGCACAACCCCTGACAGCTTTTAAGAATCACTTAAATAGAAACAGGTATCGATTACCTACATACTAACTCCAAGTACTACATACTCGATTACGTACTAAATGTAGTTCACTTAGTTACCACCTGTATCTTTGTAACATTTCTCCGACAGCTCTCTGTAAATGTGGACAAATAGAGTCAAACTATCATTTCTTCTTCGAGTGTTCTCTTTTTCAAGATATCCGTATTATACTCCTTGACCACCTTCATAACTTTGAAGTTAACTTAAGCTTACTCCTTTTTGGTGATTCAACCCTCTCGGACCTAGAAAATACCTTCATCTTCAACCAGGTTCAATGTTATATACGTGATAGCAAGCGATTCACTTAATTCATATTAATGCTTGAGACGTTTCTTACTTCTTTTCTCTTTTCTGTCTCTTCTTCTAAATTCTTTAGAATTTCATCATACTATGGTGACAAAGATACATGTCCTTCCATACTGTATATTTCAGTCTTACTATTTCTACTTATATTTAACACATAATTCCCAACTTTAAAAAATTATTTATAGAGCGTAAATTTACTAAGAAGTCTTTTTAAGGAGAAGAATCAAATAAGACAGTATTGTCTTTCATTCTCATCCTTTTTCTCTTTGTACAATTATGTATCTGTTAATCTGTATGTACAATTGTATATATTTGGGAATAAAATATGTTTAAACTATCTATAGAGGACATTCGAAATAAGGATTCAGAAACAACAACAAGAAACAACGCCAATGAAATGAAATTACATTGTTGTGTACATTAATTAGAAGAGCCTGTTACTTACAAAAATGATGAGCAGCGAAATGCGGAAATGTGATTTAGTACCCGTGAACATGTACCCTTTCATGCCATGTAACTTAACGAAAGCAAAAATATAAATACAGTATTTTTAATAAACCCTCACTTTCGCACCTTTTGTTTTTTCCTTTAATCAGGTTAATACTGGAGAGACCAAAATTAAACACACAGAGAAACAAATTGAGGAGCTGAAAGAAAAGCAGAAGAAGGAGCAGGAGTTCTGGATGAAGGAGAAAGGAGACCTTCTCCGCCGATTGGCTGAAATGAGAAAGTTGCATCTTCGTGACGTTCATCGTATTGATGACGTACTTGCTGCGGTGAGCACATATCATGAAATTAATTTTTCATGTGCAAAATGTCCGTGTATACCATTATTGTAGACGAAATATTAAAGTTATACTTAACAACGACTTAAACTTACAACGATAAAAGTTGTATTATTTTTATTGTATGTTGAACACTGTTTATGATTTTGGAGTTTGTATTACTTTAATATCCACTGAAAATGCTTAGAAACTTCAAATTTGTGCCTGCCGATTTGACACAGACTCCGGATAACTTTATGTACTTGCCGAACAAGCGCACTACATTCTTAGTTAAGCGATAAGCATATGCAAATTAAGATTGAAAGTCAAACATTAAGTCAGATAAAATCTAAAAAAAGAGACACTTAAATTAGATAAAGACCCAGTCGATTGTTAACGTTCCTTTCTTTTAAATTGTATATCGTTTACAGTTTTCTTTATCGTTAATATTTTTCTGTTATAGTTCACTTGATTCTATTATTGTTAACACTTTTCAATATCGTTGTTTACAGCTTAAACGTCTTCGTGAACTTGCAAGCATTGTCATTGATTCTGACAACTCAGCCATGTTGCCGAGTAACGGAAATGACGTCAGTGGTATTTCTGGTGATGCGTCTGCTGCATCTGCTTCTATACACGCGGGCGAAAATGAAGGCGAAATGGCAGATCTTAAGCAGAATATTGATCAGGTAATATTCTCTATGTGAATACACCATTTAATGTCATAGAAGACACTGTAAACCTTTTTATTTTTGCGCCACTTAATGTTCGCGTTTTGTCGATGTCGGACTGATTTGCGTTCTTAAAAAGTGATGAAAAAAGTAAGGATGAATTAATCACATATTCTTAAGTTCCGCGTAAACTGGCATCCGCGAATATAGCGAAAATAAATTGCACGCGTAAATTAGTTGTTTTACAGTTGTGTCGAACATTAACAATCATAATCAGTATTAACTACATTTGATTTTCTCCTTTTCTCGACGACGAACAACAAAAATTAAATTTCCAGATATTTTTATTAATACCAGAACTCTGATATTCCCTTATAAACATGCATTTACATTATTTTAGTTAGTTATTACTACGTTAAATTAATGTATGGTCATTTTGTTTTTCAGGTCATTTTGAAATACGTGAAAGAGGTGAGTATCGTATTAATATTATTGTAAACGAGAAATTTTCGCGTGACGAAAGATTCGCAATTTGTGACTGAATATTAAATTCGCGAAAGGAGAAGTCTTTAACAATCTTTGTAAAGTGAATTTTTCGCGAGATTCACGTTTAAAGTAGCGAAGCGGGAAATTCGCGAAATAGCAAAAAATTAAGTAATCGCGAATATTACCCAGTTTTCAGTATTTCGTATCCTGTTTGATTGTATTTCATGAAAATTGTTCTCTTGTTTAACATTACAATGTATGTTCTTACGGACTGGGAGTCATAGAAAATGTTTATATTTGTAATTATACTACATGTATATGTGTAGACCATCTGAAAGTTGTTTTAACGGTACACACAACAGTTTAACTAGATGGCATAGTTTGTCATATATATGTACAATATCTTAATTCTTTTTAAATGCAATTATGTTTAAATGTTAAGTGTTAAGCAAACGTCGATTGCCATAAACTACGAACAAATATATTTACGTTCATATTGTTAGTAAATAATACACAACGACATAACCCTATACGTTGTATGTAAATATGGTCTTTATATAGGTCAAACAATAAGTCACTTAGAGGCTGAAGTAGAGAAAATCACTTGACATGGAAACCCACTAGGTCGTTCTGTTCCTACCCTTTGGTATCTATAGCGCTTAAATTTCACTCTTTAATCTCTCGCTATTTAATTAATGAAAACGGGTACAGTTCGCATTTTTTTTTAAATAATTCAAACCTATTCTGAACTGTGAACCGGCATTTTGAACAAATTAATTCAATCATTATGCTTTCTGTTTACAATATTTCAGTCACTGCGGCAGATTCATTTCCTTGCAGAAGAGCTCGCCAGACCATCTACCGATATTACGCGGGAAGAAAAACAAAAACTGAGAAGGTGAGAGAATCATAGTTAAAATGTTTAGTAAGAACGAATCCTTTAAAGATATTGCCATAGTTATAACAAAAAAATGAATCCCTGCAATAGTCTGTAAAAATCATTTTGACTATCCAATTCTTCAATGGTTTCGAAGCATCTACTGTGTTTTAAGCTTTTATCCTAAGTATAATTCAATATGGTATCAATTTTGAAGGGTAATAAAACTTAAACAATATTTAGGTTGTTCTTGTTATACTAAACAGCCGTAGAATTTAAATTAGTCAAAATAGTTTGTCTATTCGTCCATCTATTTAATACATATATAAAATTGTAATTTTAAGACACCTGATTCATGACATTGTATCGTTCAAAGAGTAAACCGTTCCAATTAGCTTTTCATAAGACTTTTAGATAAATTTTCTTGCTCATTGTGACCACGAACAAAAACAGTTTGTGTAGAAAGGATACGACTTTTTATATTTGTCATGAAAACTAGTACATGTTAAATTACATGCAATATGAACACACTTTTCAGAAGTCTGTCTAGCTCCGAAATCGAGCTTCTGAAAGATGAATTTCTCCTTGGTCCTCAAGAGCCGGAATCTAGAATTTTCAGTCACCATGAAACTATACCGGAAGTAAAGTCCCAGGATATCAGCAAAGAGCTTCCGGTAATCCATCGGCAGGTTACTCACGATGGAACCATGAAGTCTGAGCATCCAGATTTTATTGAAAACATTTTGATGGAACAATCTTCATTTTACAATGATGACAAAGACACGAGAATTGAAGTACATAGAGTGAAAACAACAAGGGATATTACTCGAGTTGAAACTAAAGTTACCTCCCTTCCGAAGCCTCCTCCGAGTTTTATCATTCCAAGATCTAGAAGCACTAGTCCGGCACCAGTGGCATTGACAAAAACTAAACAGACTAAACCAGTGTTGAAAAGTATGTCTCTAGAGACATCTCATTCTCATAGACTTTCGGCGCCATTAACTGGTACCAGTTCAAGAAGCTCCTCGGCAGATTCATCCCCTGTTGGAACATATAATTTCATTCCGTCACAAAATGGTTCCGGACTTTATGGTTATGGAGGGCTTCAGTCCGGTAGCTTAGACAGACTTTCTCCCAACACCGCTAGAAGAAAATTCTTTGAATCACAGTCAAACCAGTCTGAGAATTTCATGTCATGGCCGGAGAGAAGGAAAAGGGAGTTAAATCCAAACAGAAACAGCCGAAGTTTGACGGGATCAACCGAGTTATTTATATCAGAAAATGGTGACGAAATAAGTGGTAATGGAAAACTAAGAAATTCGGTTTCAATGGATGATGGCGCTATCAGTATAGTTCCGCCTGATAATTCTGCTATAGACAAAAAACGGTCCCGTAGTGCGGAAAACACTTCTAAACACTCAGGATTAAGAGAAATGTTTATTGCCATGAAAAAGCGATTGAAACCGAAAATTAAACGCTCACAAAGTGCCCGAGAACACGATAAGGTTCATAGACTACAAGCTGTCAAAGAAAATGAAAAGGCTGAAAAAAGTGATAAAGCAATGGATTTTAATACGAAAGAAGAGGAAACAAATGATGCAAAATCAGGGCAAGAAGTTAGTCACGTGACCCAAGAACAATTAACTCCCATATTGATTCCTGATGACAATGAACCAACAGTAGAAACAACTAAAGGGGATGATAGTGAATCAGCAGAAAGAAAAAGCCCGGCCGACAAAAAGAACAAAAAGGTATCTGAATGTACAACGGTTTCACAATATATACTTTTATAAACGGAGGAATTAGAGAATACAACTTATTCCTTTTTTTGTTATATAGTAAGTGAGTTATAGTATACATGAACGATTATTTAAAATAGTGTCCTTTTTCAATTTGATTTTGTCAGAGGTAACACAGGAGGGACATTTCGGGGGGTCGTTATTATATTTTATGAAATTTGAACATTTCGATTTCTAAAGTTCTTTTTTATTTTCGAAGACTTACTTTTACAGAGTAAAACCCGCTCTCGATCACCAACAGAAAAAGAAGACACTCGTGGGTCACAATCTACTCTGCAAAAGATAAAACGGCGTTTCCGGTCAAGGTCAGCTGACCGAGCACGTGATCCTCATGATCATCGAGTGACACCAATACTTGTAGGTCATACAACTAGTGCTCAAACGGATGATTCGATGCAACAGTACAGTGAAACTTGCGTCTGACAGACAAGTCAGAAATATGCGAGTTAACTCATAGCCACGACATGTTGGTGTGCTAGATAATAGGTCATGCAAGAAACTTCTAATGTTAATGAAGATAGTGAGAAATACAGGTTTCATTGAAAATAGTGCAATAAGTAAGAAAGTAAAGAAACTAACACCAAAATTAAATTATACAGCCTTGAAAGGAAACTAGAACGTGCAACCAAAGGCTGTATTCATGACATTGAAATTGTGTTTGAAGCTTACAATTTCAAATTGATCCGTAGTTTCAAATTCACATAGAAATCCTGACTTAGATCACACGCAGATTCTGGATTGTAGTCCGAATTATGTAGGGACTAGTTGCTTTTATATACATAGTCAGCACTTAGTATGTAGGCCAAGCCATGGCGAGGTACTGGCTGTAGCTGCTGCCAATAAAAAAATAGAGCTAAGATAGCAGTCACGGGAAACTTCGTGGGCATATCATAAAACATATATCACCAGTAACGTCTACACTTAAACATATTTCAAAACAAAAATGCTTCAGGAGCTCGTGTTAAAAGTTATACTGCGATTTTTGAAAGTGAAACTTTTAGTTTGGTTGTTAAATATTTTATAAATTGATATGTAGGACGGATTAATATATTTCTATAAGGCAGCTGATGAATCAAATAACAATTTATTGTTCGTTTGTTAAAAAGAAGTTAAAGTTGTTTAGCTCTTAAATTTTTCATCTTCAAATGTGTAATGATAGATCTAGTTCTTAATTAACCACATTTATAGAAGGTATAGATAAAACATGTTTATCACACGACTCCCCCTGCTCGAATTATTAGGGATCAATGATTGCGTTAAAATATTATACTTATCAGGTATGATGAAATAAAGCCTGTAGTAAGAGAACGAGAGCTGTATATCATAGATAGGTAAAAAAATAGGGCAAAACTTTCACTAGTCCAAAGATCGCCACCCCATAGCAAATACCCTTAACCTTGATCTGGTTATACAGTACGTATGTACCCGGCTTTAGAAAAACTCTTTATACCTACGGACTATTTTGGCAAGCAAATGCGTCTGTAACAAATTCTTCTCATAGAAATTTAGCCATGCTAGGCTAGTTAAAAGACTTCATGTACGGGAATAAAAGACATGTCTAATCCTTTAACGTTCTTATTTAATGCGATCTTAAATGCCAGTATAAATTGTACATTCAGTACAATAACTAAACTCGTGTCATAGTTATTTTATTAAATCTAATCGTAGACGTAATCATATCATTTCTTTTTCTTTTTTTTGTTTGTTAAAATGTCTCCAAAGGAAATTTATAAATTACTATATGAAATTCTATAGATTCCCAAGCACTTAAGACACAAGTGATTATTGTCACGTTTCTTGCAGTCATGCAACGTGATTATTTTTGTACGCACAACTTTGACATGGTGCGTTTTAGTGAAGTATTATTTTCTGTGCAATATAAGTTGACAGAGTGCAATAGATAATCGTAGCGTTTTATTTAGATTTTATATGATCCGAAAGACATACTATTTCATCGTATTTCACGTCTGTGCTTTCAAGTATCTGCATGTGGAATAAGGTGGCAGCCTCATAAATACCCATTTCAAATGACATAATACATGTATTGCATATTACATGTACCATGTTGTTTAAGATTGATCTTACTGTTTGATGTCGAAATTAAAGAGACTTAAAAATGGCATTTTACAGCGATTAAATACAATGAAAATCACACGTATTCCGCCTTTGCCTCGATGCATTTATTCCCCCTGACTGTATACAGCGAAGCGCAACTAAATATTTGGCTGAATTGAGCTTCAGTTACGTTACCTTCAACATATACGTCCCATTTCATGGAACATACTCTCGCATTGTCTCGTTATTCAACGCTAGCTACAACTTGATCTTCTTCTTTTATCCTTAGTATTTAAAGTGCAATTTAGGCCGACGTAAACACTATATCTGGTCTTTACTTCCTGATCATTGATGGCGAAAAACATTGCAACTAATAAACCTTTGAGCCTACTAAGAACTAGTAAAAGCCATAAAAAGTGACCCAGCTCCTCTTGTATATTGTTGGAAGAACATGTTCTGCGTTGGTGGTCTTCGGCAAGGTTCAGACAGACCTCTTTTATTGTGGCCTTTTTTTTACTTTAGCATAATTTCTAACATAGTACTAAGTGATATTTGTTTGATTATTTTGTCATTTTTATAAACGTTTTATTTATTTATTAAAAGTAGTTCTTGTTGATATTACTCATTTTGTTATAATAAACGCCTCAAACATACAATATCACTCTGTAATTCATTTTGTGTTTGTTGTTACTGTAACTGCACTGCCTTTCAGTAGAGCTATTTTCCCTATTCATTGTACAAAAGTCTACAAGCAGGTGCATAATTATGGAATACCAAACATATTTACTTCGAATATTTACCAGCAAAAACTTCCAGGAATATTTAGATTCTACTGGTTTGTGCTCCCGATCCCTCCTGATTAAAGTAAACTGGACTTCACGACCATATACTCAGCAAAAGTTCGAATCCTAATTTCCCACCGATTCTTTCACGAGTGGAAGCTTTCTAGCAAGGTTGTAGAAAGCATGCCGTTCTATAGCATAAGCTGTAAGATGTCGACACAGAGTGCAACTCGCTCAAGATCTTCTTGCGACATTAAGTTTAGAAGGACAAACATGCAGTTGCAAATTTCCCTTTCATTGCAGATTTCTCCAACTGGCCTAAGCAGTGTTAATAAAAGTGATGAGGTAGTATGCCATTGTTAGACCACCAATACTTACGCCTCTTTATTTTTACATTGTATGACATAGAGCAGTTGTATCATAGTTCACTGCATAAACCGAAAAAGTTGTCGAGCAGTAATTTCAATAATTTGTTACTAATTCAAGTATCATATTAGGCTTGATATAGTCATAACACTATTCTATAACAGTACATGATTCCAAAATAAACCACTGGTATTTGAAATGGACGCCAACTTCTGTGGACCAATAAAAGGATTGTTGTAAAGAAAATGATTGTACGTCACTGAAGGATCCAATCTTGTCACTTGAGGTTTTGGACATTCCACCATTGACAAATACATTAGAGGAGCGATACGGTATAGGGTATCTTGTCGGTATGTCTCGGCTAAAGAGGCGGCGCTTGACTTTAGACAGGTACATGCGTACTAGAAATGTCCAGAGCATAATTCATTCTTAATAAAAGCAATGCTATCTCACTTGTGTCCCCTTTAGATAAATAGTGTATACCAATAATACAAACTTGATGAAAGATACCACGTTATAGATAATTTATTTGAGTACTTTCGAGCTACAAAACTAATATATAAACATGCATAGAGAATAAATGTTAATACTAGTGCTACTTAAGAATCGCAATATTTACAATTTGCATATCTACTACAAGTACAGATTTACACATAAAGTAACACATAATTCAAAACATATCTTTTGTCACGTTTATGATTCATCGCCTCAATTTGACCAATGTTCATAGTTTATAATATGAAAAATATGTAAACTATATGTATTAAACAGTATTTAACAATATATGATTGCGGATACATAGAGGATATTTGTTTGTTTTTGAGTGGATATGGAATATATCTCTCCGAGAAGTGATACAATTGTAATATTTTCACAAGCGCGAAGCGCGAGTTAAAATGTGAAATTGTTCCACTTTGAGTTTAGATATATTCCATATCCACTCAAAACAAACAAATTTTCTTTTTATTTTATGCTAACTATTAAAACAAAAGCAAAATTATGTATATATGCACTACTTAAAATAGTACTATAATTATAGTACTATACCACCCTCACTATGGCTGATATGAAACCTGTATCATCACAATATATTTCACTGATACATGTATAACACAGTATTTCATTGCTTAGCATAAAATAAATTGTTCTACGTACAAAAGTCAGAGAATGCGCGAATTTTGGTGCGACTTGCATTTCAATTTTAGAGTGTTTAAATATCAAAAGAGAAATGATTTTGATCAGCCATTATACCGTTACTGTATAATCTAAATAGAAGTTAAGAGTGGGTAAAATGTGAAATTACTACTGCTGCAAACGTCCTACGGTTTTGTAGTTTAAATGCTAATAGCATTAGGGACTTCTGCTGGGTCCAGGTATGGATATGGTGTCTCCCTTGTCTTGTTTCTCTCTCTAACAATGTCACTTATTCTCGATATGTCAGCACGGAATTCATTCACAATTTTTACTGCTTCAGAGTCAAACACATAATTCACCTCAAAATCACCCAGAGGCTGCGTCCCGCGTTCGCTCAGTACTTTCGCCGTGATCATCACGAGGAAATGTGTTTCTTTATCTGGAAGCGAGGCTACAACATCTTCCTCAGCGAGGGGAGACTTATTTCTTGGTGGGGTTCCCCTAAATACTGAGGGGTAATTTAGGGGATGTGCGTATTCATCGTACTGTGCAAAATTTGCCATCGCGTGACCCACACTGCAGATAGAAATAACGCTTGTCAGAACCTGCACAAGTTGTTCTTTCGTCGTGAATTTCCCATCATCCCCTGCAACACCTAGCATACCGAGACCATTTTCACTATCGCTACGAACAAGTTCTTCTCGCCACATTTGTATCTCCTCGTCTGCTAGGAGAACATCATTCGTATTGTAGTAGAGGTCGACGTACTTCTTTACATACTTATTTATTGCGTCATAGATCAAAATAGAATCGTCTCTTGCGTGGTAGTTAGGAAGTATGTCCGGGTCATCTACGCCACGCGCTTTGAAATCCTCTGGTAAAATGCCGTCTACGTCAAGGCGCCAACGTGGCCGTCTTCTTCTGATAAGTTCAAAAATGCCTCGAGTTTCAACAGAAAATCCTTGATCCAGAATTCCGCCCTTTGATGAAAGTTTATTCACTGCTCGAGTATTGATGGCTATGAGATATAAAAAATGTGGTGCCAAAAGTTTAAACAACGGATGTGATTGGGACAGATTTCGGTGCGTTATTAAATCAACTCCTTCCATAATCAAATGAGTGTACCCAAGGTGAGTGATCGATTGGTGATATTGAGCGTCCGCATTGTTGAACCACATTTTGGCCAAAATCCATGTATATTTAGGATCAGAAGGCAGAAAAACTGGGTTGTCGTCAGCTTTGTTCTGGAACAACTGTATAGCTATTGGAACAAGTTTTCCGTCGTCTCTCCTGTAGAATAGAGCTATCGGTGCGCATACAACGTGTCCCTCTTTTACCAGACAATCTTCCAGAATGTCATAATCAATTATGAAAATCCTTCGCTTTTCCATTGCATCCTGCAACGTGCTATTTTCTAGAAAAGGCTCAACCATTTCTGATGTGACCCCAAATTTGTCGGGTATATCCGTACATAGTCGGATTACAGTGTTATTGACCCCTGCTATTCTTTGAGTGCCAAACTTAACGTCATCTTTCCATCTGAAGAATATAAAAACGAAATCAACATGAATAATATTATTTGTGAGCTTCTTCACAGATAAGAGAGAATCTCTTTACAAATAGACGCCTTTTTTCTTTAACGTACCCGGTGCATAGCACTGATACATGCGAGACTACTAATATAAATGATGTTTTGTGCATGCATTCTAATTATCTCTTTCATTACTAACAATGGATGGATTTACTTCGATACATGTTCATTATTTTTATGTCAATTAGTGAATCTTCTATCAACAGCCTGTTTCAATATATCGGTGGACATATATATATATACTTTGAGTTTAATGATGTGAAACAAATGTAAAATTTTATCTATACTTTATCAGCAATAACATCCTGTAACAAAATCACTGAAACGTACGTGAACACAGCGAAAGTATTTTATATTTATCAAATCACAGGTGTCATATGCTTTGAAAGTAAAAATACATGTAGCTTATGGCTTTTTTATTTCCTCTCATGTAAAACTTTGAAAAACTTATCTCTATGGTTGTGGTGTAATTCGCAGAATACATTACACTCGTTTCATATGATCTATGACGTATACATAACTTGTTAATAGTTATCATTTATTATGACGTCACGACCTTATTAACTAATGAATTTAAGCACTTTTCCCCCGACAAACAGCCAACTTGTCGGAGGTAAACTGTGGACAACACAACAGGTGGAAGTGTATAACAATATTGCTTTTTGATTGGTCACTCGAACGATTGATTGACAGGAGGCGTCACGTTATTTATTTATGTCTGAAATGTAGAAATTAATGATGTCATTGGTTTGTCAATCTTGAATATGTTTGGCTGCAGACAGGTCAATAAACTTTACGCGAAATAAATATGATATCACCTTTAACGCCGTTTAACTACAGAAAAAAAATCGATAAACTATTATATCAAATAAATTACAGATAAGTTTCGAACAGTGACACGTGCCTTCTGCGTTCTCCTCGGACTTTACCGCAGTATTGCAGAAAATAAAATTTATGTGCAAGGTTCACTGCGTGGAATTTATTTATAAACGGATACAATGAGCTCCAACCTTAATACAAATATCAATACATTTGAATAAAATAGGACTCTGATGAAACAATCATGCATCTTAACATAAGTGTGTGGTATGTCGCCCAGTACAAAATACTAACCATGTACAAGGATCAACAGTGTTGTGTTTTATTCGACATTAGTTGAATAAGCTGGCGTTTGACCTACTTTTGGCCCAATCAACTGTTACGAATGGAAGCGTGGTGAATGGAATTTGTCGACGACCTTCTTCTTAAAACAGACTGCCATTCACGATTTATGTGTATACAGTGTCCGCCTACTTTATGAATAAATACCTTACTGTATACGACTATGTCAATGACTGCAGGACTGGTGCGGATTGGAAAACCCGGCTCTCAGGTATCTTATTCGGCCCAATGTTGTTTGTTTTTACAGATATTTCTTGTTATTACAATCATTAATAAATACCTCTCAGTGTCGAGGGGTGGTGTAAAGACAGACTTTGTATAGATACTGTGAACATCTGCAATGGTCTTCCAAACACCAGTCGTTATCTTTTTGATTTTGCTTGTTACCAGCAACACCATCTTTTTCTTGTTGAGGTCCCAAAGAAAGTCAAAGGAAAAATTCTCGTCAGGTGGCATAGATTTCACCCTGCACGGGAGTCCGGGAGCTGGAGGAGCAAACTCATACAAAGCTCGTTTTTCTTCTAGGTCTTTTCTCCTTTGTTCTACAATATAAACAGCCCTTATTAAAATTACGTCTCTGCTAGCGATTCCGTATTCATTTGTTAAACTATTATATTGTTTACCAAAATTTCTAAAAATCAGGTGATTTTGAGTATGTTGCAATAATGTCATTCACACGAAATATCTTGACATCTATTGGGTAGATTTAATCTTCTAATAAACAATTTATGATCTAAGCCTCAAAACAAAATAAAACTAAAGAAAACAAGCGAAACCCTTAGAAAAAAGTGGCGTGGGACCAACATAGCAGTGAAGCAAAGGATGTAAATAAAGACACAGAGTATCATGTTACATTATTGAATGGGAACTGTAATTAGTTATTCTCTGAATTGTCTCGTAATGTGCGTTTAGTTAAAAAATAGTGTTACCTTTCCTTTCGTCATATTGTGGTAGACTGGTATCTAGGGGGACGAAGTTGTAGCGGTAGTTTGCTCTGATCCAACGGAAAATTGGAAACACAGTCTGTTCACCGGTGTCTTCGTTATCAATTGTGATCGTGTCGATGTTCCATTCAGTTTGGAAGCCGAATGTGTCTTTCCATAGCTCGATATGATCGAGCGTCGCAAACTGGAACCAGATGGATAGAAACTACAGAAACAGTGTATTCTTACTCAAACAAAAGTGATGAAAATTGGGGACTTTGGGTCTTGTTAACATCAGAAATGATAACCATAAAACTCGTCACGTGACTGTCACGTCAGTTACATTTTTGACATTAAACGGTTTGTTATTGTCTTTTTTAAAAAGAATGTACACAGTGTAGTATTTACCTGTACAAACAGAAATAGAAAAGATTGAGAGAAAAAAATCGATAAAAAAATCGAAATGTTGTAGTCAATATCATTTTCAGCTGGGACACAAAACTTTGCCTGATAAATGAAATGTTTACCTGACTGAGTAACTATTGTGTAAAAGGCCATTAAGTGCCTTACATTCGGATAGACAGCAGCAAAAATTTGCCTGACCGGCTAAAATTTTGTCTGACATGTCGGGTAGACTGTATCACGTAGCCAAGGTAAAAAATGACTAAATGATGTCAAGGGTACTCTATTTACGACTGCACTTCATTTCTGTTCATGGGTTTAAATTTCGAGTGTGTGACCTAATTTCGCGGATGATCTAAATCTCATCTCATCGTAAGATCGGTATCAGTTTTTGAGTTAACACATTTACTTTACAACTATGCAAAAGGTGTGAAGAATATCAAGGCAAATTCAGAAAATTGATTCGTAAAGTCACATTAATAATTAAATTGCAGATAATAGTATTCCTTACCGGAATGTTTTTGATCTTAAAAGTATCCTGCTGTCCTCTTTCAAAATCGTTGCGAAAGAAGGCATCAAGTTTTTCCTCTTGTGAGCTCTGACCGTTGCCATGCAACACAATGTAAACATTCGCATCCGTACCCGCTTTCGGACGGTCACCGGTTTTCACAGATATCTTATAGGTATACGTTGGTCTTGTGGTCGCCATTGGCTCACTCAGAGAAAACTTTCCATGGCGTCCGCCCATTTCTTTTTCAACACAAAACTGAAAATAATAGACAAAACGTCAAGGTTTCATATCATATAATGTCGGCATATTAATAAAATGTTAACAACGGTCCATTAAACATCATAAATGAAAGCAGAAATATGTCTGTATATGCTAATTGTTTTACTGTGTTCTGTCAAGCGTGCTTAATTCACCAAATTCAATAATAAAAAATATGTAAAATTGACAAAAGTTAACTAGAACACTCGGCAGTCGAATCCAAATTTGAAGTTTTCTAAGTCATGTCAATGTCGTTTCAAATAAAGTTTAATTCTGGCCTGTTTAAGTCGAATGTATTCTACTGGTATTGTACTGTACTTTGGTACCGGATAATCCGTGAGACACACGCCCCCATTTAAAGTTTGGAGATAATGCAAAAATAAACAGAACACATCCCGTTTCAGGGACACTTCCTGGTTTTTTTTACATGCCCTGTGTACAGATTTTAGGTCTCATTCGAAAGACCCATCCCAAAAGCAATCTTCAGGTTTCTTAGCATATTGGCGAAATTGTCTCCCTTAAAAGCTGGTGATTAGTTATGGCGGAGCGGGGGTCGAATCTACTGGCCTCATGGACTCC
>JAFMSR010001773.1:0-24961 GCA_022818135.1 Saxidomus purpurata
AGTAACTGCTGAACATATTCTTTCAGGCAGAGATTTTGATAGAGCCTTACGTGGTATACTCATGGTTGATGAGGTTCTGAACCAAAGATTTTTTTATCAGTTCCTTAAATGGAATGAGGATAATGCAAAACCAATTTCACCAGAAATGCTAGACAAGTTTAAACATTTAGATGCTGACTTTGCGAAAAATGATGAGGAAGTTCAAAGCCTTTTACATGTCATTCAGTCAGATATCCTTCCGCTTATTGAGGTATTCAGATCAGAGGGTAGGGCATCTTCTCCACTCTTCAGGTTTTGGGATGATTATTTGTCAAATGTGTCTCTACCCATAAAGCTCTATCTGGCATCTTCCAGGCATGGGTTATGGCAAGCACACCAGTATGCAAAGACAAAGCTGTTGCCATTCTTGTTCTCTTCCAACCGAACTGTTTATTCACGGTTCATGCCTTATATTGTCTTTGCAAAATAACAGGCTTCCCACAGAATTAGTTGAAAAATTCAGGGAAGGCAAATTTGTTGCTAAACTCACCAATGGCTCTTTCAATTCTGTGTGGTATGACTACATACTGGAAGTCACAGAAAACAAGGCTCTAAAGTCCTCAGGTGGCATCATAGGTCTAACTCATAACGATAGTGCACTCACTCGCTGGTTTCTTGCTAGACCTGTGACTGCAAAGTATGCCATGGCTTATTCATCAAGCAAACCATCCAGTTCAGTAAGACACCACACTGACACACCATTCCACATACAATCTTACAACACAGCTGTTAAAAAGATGCTATGTCTATTTGAAAGTGAGACATTCATTGACCCTTTTTCTCTGTCATTTCCTCCATCTAGACTCGTAAACATTGCAAGTGGAGTTGAGATGTCATCTGATGTTGAGACTAGCTTACTTAATTGTCATAAAACAGGTATGCAATCACTAAATAACTTTGTGTGCGAAAGACTTGTAGCAGAAGATGGTGAATCTCCCGCAAAAAAATTCTTTGACCCTTTGCCCAAATCTAAAGTCGTCACTCTAGGGTCAACAAAGTCCAAAGGTCGGTCAAAATTGAACTATGTTCCTATTGACGGTGAAGACATGTATTTGCGACTTCTTGCAATAAACTCTTTTAAGAAAGTACCACTGGACCGAGTTTTATCTTTTTGAGAATGCACATGTTCCTTTGAGTTTGTTCACAGACGATGGATCATTTATGTCTTCAAAAAAGTCTGATTTTCTTGAAAAACTTGAAAGTCTCATCGATCTAGAAAATTATACAATGAATGCTTCCAGTGAAGCTGAGTGTTTTGTTTTTGATGCAATGGCAGTAGTGCGATGCTTCAGCCTCAGTCTGGAATGAAGACAACATATCACATGATGGCTTCATCGTTTTGGCTTTATATTCTTGCACATAGGCATGGGGCTTCGCAGGTACATGTCGTTTTTGACAGGTACATTTCAGGGAGTCTGAAGACACAAACACGTCGAAACCGTGGTGAAAATGTATCCGAGTCTGGGCCAGTTGCAATTCAACCCAACATGGTGGTTGGAGACTGGAAGAGAGTTCTGTCCAGTACAAAAAAGTAAATGTGAGCTGACAAGGCTGTACACTATGTATCTCTCTGAAAACTGTCATGAGTTGCTTGATAACAACACTACTGTCTTTGTAACTGGGGGTTTAGCGGAATTAGCCTTGAAGATCACTTCTAAATCTGTGGCATATGTTCCAGGATTGGAGTCAGATCATGAAGAAGCTGACAGTAGAATCATTCTACATGTGGCACATGCTGCTTCTCTTGGTGTACAGCAAGCCGTTGTCTTTAGTCCCGATACTGATGTATTTGTTCTGCTCATACATCACTTCTCTCAGCTGAACTTGAAATCTCTCTTTTTTAAAACGGGTAGAAAAAGTATACACAGAGACCTTACAAGATACATTCCCGTCCATACAGTTGTCAACTCATTGACTCTAAAGCAGCTACATATCTTGCTTTCTGTTTACTGCCTTACTGGTTGTGACACCTGTTCTTCTTTCCATGGTATAGGGAAGAAAAGGGCTTTTCAAGTTATGTGTAAAGAAGCAGATCAGCTTGCAGACCTGGCAGGACTTGGTACACAGCCATTTCTCTCCCATGAAACTAAAGCAGCTGCATTTACCTTTGTTGGTCTTCTTTATGGACAAACTACTTGTACTTCATTTAACTCTCTCAGAACTTTGTACGTACTTTGTAAAAAGCGAGTCAAACCACGGAAAATGCCCCCAACAAACGATAGCTTTGTTCTTCATTTACTGCGCTGTATATATCAGTTGTTTATATGGAGGTCATCACTGAACCCTAAGATTTCTCCTCCTGATCCGATTGACTTTGGTTATATCAAGGACTCCGAGACTGGTTTGTATATTCCACAGCTTATGGCACAAGCTGCAGCCCCACCAGAACTTCTTAGTGATCTGGTTTGTACATGTTCTGACTTGTGCAGTGATGACTGTGTTTGCTCGAGCAACGAACAACCTTTGTACCCAAGCTTGCAGTTGCGAAGGGAATCTTAAAGGACGCATCTGTGAGAACTTATTCACCATGTTAGCAAATGTAGAGACAGGTGCTGATCTTGAAGATGGTTCTCTAATGTAAAAACTCTTTTTCAAACGCAACACTTCCTTTAAATATAGTATAGCAGTAAGAAGGAAAAATAATATGTCCTGGTCAAAATGTATGTTTCACGATTTTTAACATTTGACATGCAGGTTTGAATTTTGACTTTGAACTTGACTTACTTTCATATAAGTGAAGAGAACTACTGGTTATAAGGACCTTTGTATATTATAGAGGTTTAAGTATTGTTTATATTTGTTAGAATTTATTATGTGTAATAAAATGTGTATTGACACAATTTGGCTTGAAATTATAATTTTTGCAGCCATCTTGCTGAAATAATATGCCTATAAGATTTGTACTTATGTTATTTTATTCAAAAAGCTATTTTCATAATATAACAAATGGCACTTTTGAAACAGAATTATACTGAAGTAGCACATTTAAGGTTTAATTTATTTGCATCAATGACAAAAAACAGATTGTTTTCATTTTTGAGGATTTTATTAATATTTAAAAGTTTTTAATAGCAAACAGTTACTTTGACGGCCATCTTGGAGGCCATCTTGGATTCTATAAATAATCTGAACACTTACATTTGCTAAAAAAATATTTATAAGCTGGAAACTATCCATTTCATGACAAAGTAATGGAAGGTAAAGTAATAAAATATTCGACTAAAGTATGTACATATAGAGCAAATTATTTGTTAAAATTACCCCACCCACTTTTAAATGCTTGTGCATTCAAATTTTCCTTTTTTTTTTTGCTGTTATGTAACAATTTCCATTAGTTATATGTCATCCTTCATTTCTTGTGACAAAAATGTATCAAATTGGTAAAAAATAAAGTGCTGTTAAAAATACCTCGCCAAACCCTAAAATTTTCCATTTTTAAGGGTAAAATTGTCATTTTTCATAAATTTCGCTAAAAATTCAAGATTTTTTTTTATAAAATCATATTACAAGTGTTTATTTATACATTTCTATGTTTAAAACATATAGACACAATCTTTTGAAAAAATTAGACCAACGTAATACAAAAACTGCTTTTTTATTTTTGGCGGCCATCTTGGACCCATCTTGGATTTTCGGAACGCCACCACTTATGCCAATTTATGCCGGCGGTTTCATAAACTACTAACCCTTACGAACATTTTGGTATATAACATTGCTTGTTGCAATATCTGTCCCGGTTCATCATTTTTTAGACCTTGATTGTCACCCTACCATAATACTTCTGTAACAATTTTGTTATACTTGCAAGCATTGTCTATGTTATTGGTAGGGGGTTTCCTTCAATCTTTTTCTATCAAAACTACACAACACTAACTAAAGAGCTACAGGTACGTCATGGAAAATGTTAATTAATCTGATGCAAGAACGGAACTTATTGCATAGTTCATCTACGTCATAGAGAATGTTCTCACGCTGTACCTTTGATATTTGAATAAATAACCGTTACTTAGGCATATTGCCATGTCTGAAACTGTTACAGAATTTTCTTCTCTTGAATAAGGTGAATGCCATCTGTAAATAAGCTATGTCGGGGAAAACGGCTAGGGCGTACCAGTGTGGGAGAGAAATCTGTTATAGAGTAAAGGCGAAGGTCTAGAGGGAGGGAGAAAGGCAGAGACGTAGGTGTGGCAGTGGGGGTTGATACAGGCGCTAAACCATAACCGAGTTTATTTAGATTAAATCTATGCTGGATGGAAATCTGTTTCATTTTTTTTTATTATCTAAAAGAGGCTTAATTTATATTAAAGGTCCAATAATAAGCCCCTGGTGGTTATAATTTTTCATCAAGTATTTTCATTTTGTATCTAATAATATGTTAAAGCATGATATTATTAATAATCATATAGTTCAGACGTTGGCAAGAATATACTGCAACTTTTGCAACACTGCACAGATATAAACCATTTAACTTTTGACTGTTTTCAGCAAAACAGCAAATGTGTTGATTTTCGAAAAAAATTGACACTTCTTTTTCTTTGATATTGAATCGTTAACCCTTATACATTGTACGCACACTGCTTTTCTCCATCTTTCAAAATTTTGAGTTTTATATGCATTGCATGAAAGTAAAGAAACTATAAACGTACCGGTTACTTATAGTTACGACCGACATTATAGTTATTATCTGGTTTTCAAAAAATTTAGAAGCTTGTCAGGCGGCGTGTATATTGGAATGCAGTAAGTAAAATTTCCATGGGGTGACGTAACTACTTTTAGACTGTAGACTGATTTCACAGTGTGTTCTTTTGTAACAAGCGGTCTTTTGAATTGAGATCGCGAACACGTCTAAATTTTACGGAAATAGCCGATTTTAAACGAATGACTACTAACAGATATTTGAATATACTTTACGAAACTACACAAGTTTATGATGTGTCCACTTTTTATTTAAAGTGTCTGGGAAGTTAAATTTGTTTGTATACATAAATTTGTACCGCCATTCCGAAACAAACGTCTGTATTTGTAAAAACGAAGTTATACGATCTGAAACTCAGTCTCGATAGCGCAGTGCTATGTATCCCCGCTTGTCACGCAGGAGATCAGAGATCAGCCAATTTCGATACAAAGGACACGATGCCTATAGACTTGACGTAGAAACATCTTTTTTAGCATTAAACATTAACAAATGGTCAGCCATATAAAAAAATTGGAGTGCAAAAAGATTAGGTTTGTTTAATCACCATACATTAAATCCAACATTACTAATTATCGCAACCACCACTCTATTTGGCGGCGTTCAAACATTTGACTTGTTTTATTATAACATTCAACTTGACTTATTTAATTTACTATGCAAACGCCGTGCGTCAGTTGTTATAAAACTATATTATGCACACTTTCATAAAGCGGATGCAGCCAGTTGTTTCCACCTCTGCAGGGGAAAAAACGTGCGATCAGCTGATGCTTCAATAACAATGTGCTGAACTATGATTATTTTTGCTAACTACGGAAGCGCAGACGGGACGTGTGTACCGCTGAAAAATGTTATCATGATAATTTATAATATCATAATAATATTGCGACCTTAACTTTTATACTTTGAAGATTCAACGATGCATTTATGATCGTGAGCTTGATCACTACAAATCCGGTATGTGCCTCGAAAGAATATTCTAGATGGACATATGGTAGCAAAATTGAACAAAAAAGTAGATAATGGCGTTTTCATTTTTATAGGATCTTCATCATTATGTGATACTTTTTGAAGTAAAGATCAGAGAGTTGTCTGTTTTTGCCTTCTTTGCATGAACTAAGGCGATATGTATTGCCAAATGTCAACATTCGGTTCGAATCGGCCCGGCCTGACAACGAACGGAACAACATTATAACTTTTTCGAATAGTAGCCGTTTATTTGTTACAGAATATGTAAAATAAGTTCACAGTCTTACTTCGAAGTGACCACTCAAGCGTTTCATCGGCTTTATTTCAGCACAAAGTACAGGAAGCTCATTTGTATTAAATAATTTTAGAAGTACATTTCCTTAAACGGAATTATATCTTTATTTTTCTTTTTTTTTATCAAATACTATTATTTTTTTCAATGTGACCGAATCACAATCTTTGAAATTAGCATATTACGCTTTCGGTGAAGGAGTAAATGTTCGACGTAATTATACAGAATTTTATTGAATATTATATAAAATGTATACTGAAGCGAAAAAGAAACGCAGGGTAACAAAATATGTAATAGTATTAAAACGGCTATGTGTAGAAGAAGTGATATCATGCACTTACTATTTAAACTGGTATTGAGTGATTTAAGGTCGATGAGCACAGTGACCGAGATACCGAGATAAATCTGACCGATTTTCATACTTCTACACATAGCTGTTTTGATATCATTACATATTTTGTTATCCTGCGTTTCTTTTTCGCTTCATATATACCGTAAATAATTTCCTTAGGTAAAAATTTAGATTGTATTTTACGCAATTAATTTAAGAAGACGTAGAAATATCTTTAAAAAAAAAAGATGGTCGACGTAGGTGACGTAATAAACACATTTTGTGTTTCAGAAGGCTCCCGGGCAGTACACTGCTTATTCCGGTACCGAAACGCTAGCCAATAATCAATGACGCTAGATGTCCGGCCCCGGACAACACCTCGTTGAATACAAAAGTTGATCTGTCCAGAAACCTTGACATAACGTGTTCTGTTTTTTCTTTTTTTGCAACATGATTTATTATAAATAACTATAATATAAAAAATATACACATTTTGTGTTTCAGAAGGCTCCCGGGCAGTACACTGCTTATTCCGGTACCGAAACGCTAGCCAATAATTTGCAGATTCTGATTGGTCACATTATAACGAAGTTGGTTAGCAACGCGTCCATACCAATGGAAGTTCAAATCAAAAGTATGCGACTACGTCGAAAAAATATTAAATACCTGGTAAATCTTTCTGTGATGTTCGGTGATACGTCCGTCTACTAGGTCTGTACTTAATTAATACGTGTCCATTATCAGCTTCCGTAGTATCAGTAATGCAAATGTTAAAGGTAGGCGAATCTGGAACACTCGTCGGAAGCGACGCAAATAACATAGTTATCTCATGAGCCTGGTTTCACGCCAAGAAAACAGAATATATGTTATTTGTGTATGATACGCCGAATCCGCCTTGCACGATTTATTTTTCTGACTCACCTATCCAACCAACTAACACAGTACTTTAGATGGCCATTCCGCAAAAAAAACCCTGTTCATAAACCTAAATGGGCGTATCATTTGTTATTCTTGTAGCCTGTAAAAAGAATCAGTTGTATCATAATGAAACAAAGTCGCGATTTGATACAAGGAAGACGGTATAGGCGTTTCATAGTATCACTTATTTACTCTAGATGGAAAGTTACACGTTGACGAAGGCAATGATGCAACAACAACGAACGTTGTAAACGTGTTATTCACGTCTTGTTTTTTTGGTTGTCGGGAATTCGGGCACTGGACGGGAAAAGTATATAAACTCAAGGAGCGATCCCATATCTCAATCGTTCAGAATCTGCCATAGAAATTGATCAATGTTGAAGAGAGGATTATTTCAAGAAAACTTTTGTTGTTATAAAAGACAGAGATGGGAGTTGATAAAACGACAATGCTATCACAAGAAATGTAAGTACATATTTCGTATTCATTTTCAGTCGTCATTGACTGTTTTGTAAATTTCATTCATTGAACTTGTTTTATTTTCTTCTTTTTATATTCTTTAGAGGCACATATCCGAAACAAAAGTAAAATGACTTTTTTATGCAAACGCATACTTGCTATAAAGTATGTGTTACCGCCGGAATAAATGCTTTAAACGATGCTTAATACTGTTAATATGACCACGTGTTTCCTATGGACAACGGTTAAATCAGTTTGCTGGTGTGTCTTTAGAATACAGCATTTATTTATAAAATGCCAACGTAAATAAGCCTGAAATTATATGTACATGTACCGACTGACTACGCTACCTGCCCCATGATCATTTTAAAGTTCGTTCGGATAAAATAATATAACAACAATCACAGATTTGTGGTTAGTTACTAAGACTTGCTTATAAGATGATGAGGGACAGCGGGGACCAATACTGTCAGTTTATCAGCATACTGAATGGTTCGAACAATTCAAACACATGAGGAAACATTCACATTTACAATGTACAAAAATATGGTTTTGGTTATCAATTTTGTATTTTTCTGAGTGCAATTTTCTGGGGATGAACTAATTCATGGTCATATCAGAATTTAACAAAATAATAATTATAACGATACATGTATAGTATGAATTATCATCATTATTATCATTATTATTATTATTATTATTATTATTATTGATTAATCATTTTACGAAGGCGGTAGTTTTAGGCATGTGCAATACTTTTGAGAATACAAATGTATTGTAAAATGGTTTAACTTACACAGGTACCACATGGCCGGAGCTTTGTTTTTGCTCAATTTGAAAAAAAAAACAACAATTAATATGCAAATTGTTAATTTACTTCAGGTATGCCTCTCAATACTTGAAGGAGGCAGTAGCTTCTGGCAAGACGCAACCTCAGAGGCCGTGCTACAATATCCTGTATGGGAACCTTAACCGTTTGCCGACCAGGGTTCGATACTTTGTAGAGGAGAATGCCAAAGTGTGCCAGCCAGATGCTATACATATTTGTGACGGTTCAGAAAAGGAAAGGGACCTGCTTCTGTACATTCTCCAGCGTGATGGGACCATCAAACCCCTTCCAAAGTATGACAATTGGTGAGTCTCAGCGTTTATTCATTGAATTTCCTTTTACATAAATAGCTTCATTAAACCAAATTGTATTCTTATCGAGCACATTAGTGCAGAAAAGTATTTAGCTAGCTTGTTGCAGTTGTAAAAATTACGTTTATTCATTTCTATATTACTGTGAATTGGATAATATTCGCGATGACATAATTTTCACTATTTTCGCGAACTTCCTGTTTAAAAATCTCATAATAGATTCAATTTACTTGGATTTACTATAAGAACATTTTCCCTTTCGTTAATTTTAAATAGCTTATAAATCGCGAAAATTTCGTTACGCGAAAATGTCCCTATTTACAGTACTTATATAACTATAAATAACCCTGTTCTTCATGTTTAATATCAAAATCATCCCGAATATGTATCCATATAATAATCTGAATTAACCTGCAATATTTGTTCTTATTTACATCCGAACTTGTATGTTACCATAGTGGTTGCAAATACATGTTTTTGCCTTTATAATTTTCTAATTTCAATAAAAAATGTGTATGTCGAGGCGCCACCTTTCGCTCAGCCGGGTTAAATATTTTACACGATGTTTGATTATCTTTTTTCTTCTTATGATAATTATTGCCTATTTTTAGTTGGTTAGCAACCACTGATGCCGCTGACGTTGCTAGGGTCGAGAGTCGGACGTTTATATCAACGCACGAGAAACACGATACCGTGCCACGTATAAAGGAAGGTGTGAAAGGGACTCTGGGCAACTGGATGTCACCTGACGACATTGAAACCGCTCTAGATGCACGGTTTCCTGGCTGCATGAAAGGTAAAAGCTGATTTCGGGCATATTTTGAACTTGATATCATGTCAGTCACGGTGAAAATTAGAAATTAAACACTTTTATGTAAAAACGTTTATTTATATAAGGATAAATTGCAGGCTATTTTCTCATTTTCATTCACACTTTAAACTAATTCAGAGTTTTACTTTTTAAACCTTTTTTTCTATCGATTTGTTTTGACATCATACACTCTTGATATTTTAGGACGTACCATGTATGTAATACCATTCAATATGGGTCCAATTGGTTCCCCTCTGTCAAAGATTGGTATCCAGCTCACGGACTCAGCTTATGTGGTTGCCAGCATGCGAGTCATGACTCGTATGGGCTCAAAGGTCTTGGATACCCTGAAGGAAGGGGACTTTGTTAAATGTCTTCACTCAGTCGGCAGACCAATCACTTCAGACAGCAATGGTAAGTTTCTAATGTTTCCTTTAACTTGCTTAGTCCATCGTAATTCATTAACTAAAGGGGAATGTGGACATTCAGAACTGATTGAAAGAATATGGCGAACAGTTGCTTTTGCAATACTGCACTAGTAATGTTACAATATGTCTAAAATCCACGAAGGGAAATACACGTTGTGTTTATTTATCAAAAAAAAATCTAACTTCTAGAAGTCTCTGTTAGACTTTATTCTAAGATATGAAATCCTTTACCTATACATATATAATCCATTAGGTTGTACGGCTAGCTCAGTGGTCAGAGTGCTGGCTTCCCACCGCTGCGGTACGGGTTCGATACAATGTGTCTCCGGCTATTCCGGTTTCCCCCACTGTAAAAGGTCTCCTTAACGCGACTATCTCTGCCAACGAGCGTTTGTAATTGTAATCGTTTTAAATAAATAAAGTTGACCTTTGTTTGGTTAATCCATTTGCAAAAGTTATCAGTTTTAGGTAACAGACGTTCAAATTGATATAATATTACCATTGTACTTATAGATCTATGACTTTTGTTTATTTATTCCTTTCAGCAGAAGTTGTAAAGAAATCTTGGCCATGTAATCCGAATGAAACTATCGTAGCACATTTACCAGAGAGGAACGAGATATGCTCGTTTGGCAGTGGTTACGGTGGAAACTCGTTGCTAGGCAAGAAGTGCTTTGCTCTGCGAATTGGATCAATTCTTGCAAGACGAGAAGGATGGTTTGCTGAACACATGTTGGTGAGTTTCTATTGATCTTTTCGACTTATATGGCTTCTGATTAACATGATACATGTATAAATGGTCAGTTCATTATAGCCACTGCATTATCCATGTGAAAGACATGTCATGAATAGATATGCTGCGTATAAAACAGCCGCTAAGTCTTCGATTTGTAGTCAAAACCAAACAGAATGGTACCTCTTCGTGTCGGAAAGAGACAGTATTTAACCACTATAATTAACTGTAAATTGGGTAAAATTTGCGATGATTTCAATTTTATCATTTTCGCGAATGATTAAAAAATCTCGCGAAAGATTCATTTCACAAATATTCACTATAAGAGAAGTCTCCTCTTGCGAATCAATATGTCTGCTAACAAATCGCGAACTTTTCCTCACGCAAAATTACCTAGTTTACAGTAATTAAAATATGTTAAAAGTTATGTTACTGTTCAAAGTGACTATACTAATTGTATTCTTCCTCTTTTAAAAGATAATGGGTGTAGAAAATCCCAAAGGAGAGAAGAAGTACTTTGCAGCAGCGTTTCCTAGCGCATGTGGTAAAACAAACCTTGCCATGATGGAGCCTACACTTCCGGGTTACAAGGTCACGTGCGTAGGAGATGACATTGCATGGATGCGATTTGATAAGAATGGACAGTTACGTGCTATTAATCCAGAGGCAGGCTTCTTTGGAGTCGCACCAGGTAGGCTGATATAGATAAGCATTATCTATAGCTGATTTTCTAAAGGGAATTTGTTTATCTTTCAATTGTGATAGAAGCATTCATTGTTCAAATGAGTGTTCCCGAAATAGTTAAAGATTATACTGTAAATTGGGAATTATTCGCGATGATGTAATTTTCGATATTTTTTGGCGAATTTTTATTTCGCTTATTCAAGATCTCACAAAAGATTCATTTCATTTAGATTAACTATAAGATAATTCTCCTTTCGCAAATTTTTGATTTAACGACAGACTTATTCGCGAATTTTTTATTCGCAAAAAAAGAGAGCTCTCTAATAGTAAATCTACGTGAATTTAATATTTCGCGATATTTTTAATAAGCGAAGTGAGCAGTTTAAATCATCGCGAGTATGAACCAGTTTACAGTAGGAGTACAAGAGACTTGTCAGTCAACCAAAAGAATTATAAAATTATCATTGTATTGATGTACATGTACATAACTTTTGGTTTCATGTGACTCCTAACAAATTTACTGATCATATTTCGTTTCTAATTACCAGGAACCTCTATGAAAACCAACCCTAATGCTATGAAAACCATCCTAAAAAACACCATATTTACGAACGTTGCCAGTACCAGCGATGGTGGTGTATACTGGGAAGGAATGGAAGAAGATCTTCCTGATAACGCTTCAATCACATCGTGGACGGGAAGCCAAGACTGGCATAAAGCCATGGATAAAACAGCAGCACATCCGAATTCACGATTCTGCACTCCTGCCGGCCAGTGCCCTATCATTGATGAAAACTGGGAGAACCCCGAAGGTGTCCCGATCGAAGCTATTATATTCGGAGGACGCCGACCCGAGGGTGTTCCCCTCATTTACGAGTCATTCGACTGGCAACATGGAGTTTTTGTGGGAGCGGCCCTGAAATCTGAAGCTACGGCAGCTGCTGAACATAAAGGTAGCTTTTCACATCGCTAACCCTGGCCCAGCCTCGCTCCAACTAACATTACGTTACGTGATATATCATAAAACTAGATTCCTAGTTTAAGCTCTAGATTCAAGAAATCTTCACATGTTTTAAATTAAATCCTGATAGTTAATTCAGCATATTTCTTTTCACCCTATAAACACATGTTTATAAATCACAGAAATAGCAGAAATACATATTTTTAAAATATGTGCTATGATTATAAAGACAATTTTAATTATATATCATCTATTGTGTTTGTAATTATATATCATGTATTGTGTTTGTAACTTTCATTTTTCTGTCATAAACAAATAGTTCCCATCACCGCTGTCCTGTGGAATAATGTAACGTTCTTTGTTTCTTACAGGAAAGGTCATCATGCACGATCCCTTTGCAATGAGGCCATTCTTCGGGTATAATTTTGGGCATTATCTTGACCACTGGTTGAGCTTCCAAGAAAAACCAAAATGTAAATTACCAAAAGTCTTTCACGTTAACTGGTTCAGGAAAGGCTCAAATGGATTCTTGTGGCCAGGATTTGGAGAAAATTCACGTATCTTGGACTGGATGTTCCGTCGTTTAGACGGCGAAGACTGTGCCGTTAAATCGGCTGTTGGTTACATTCCAAAACCAGGATCTATTGATCTCTCAGGACTAAAACAGGAAGTTGATATGGACGCTTTATTTCACCTCCCAAGGGCATTTTGGGAGAAAGAAGTGAAAGAACTTAACAATTATTTTGAAGAACAGGTCGGCGAGGACTTACCTGCAAATATCCGTCAAGAACTGAAGAAACTCGAGCAGAGAATTAAAATGGAATTGTAGGTCACGTGATCAGCCTTTAGGTCAGTCTAAAAATAGAAAAGGAATTTCTGCGATGCTGTTACGACCTTAACAGAACAGAACATACTCTTTATTTTCTCCTCGCGGGAGATTGACTGGTTTAGATATTGTTGATATATCATGCTTCAAATTCAGGCCAAGGTCTTCAAAACATAGTTTTAGTTAGTTTTACAGCTCAAAGCCGCATTCCTATTTTTGTTGTTGGTTTTCTTTCACTGATATATACATATATGCATTGTGTACGTTCTTTACCAGGAACGTTACAATAAATATATTTATGTACAGTGTGTCAGTAATCTTTATGTATTGTATATATTTTTTCAACCAACGTTTCTTTTTCATAATTCCAGTAAAATAAGTTTTCATTTCATTTAATGTAAAATTGCTCATACAAATTTCATTATGGACTGTATAGTATAAATCATCATTCAAAATATGGCAGAACTGCATCATAAAACTTTTTTTTTTCATTTCAAATTTATGTTTTCATTTGTATTAACACAACATTGTTCAGCTGCAATGTGACATGTATCATTACCATGGATGCTTTTAATTCATCTGTGTGGAACTATATTTTTAAGCGGTCTTAATTTATTTGGGAGACCCTTCAAGATAAAAAGAGTCTGCCGATTTTTGTATTTGAATACAATTGTAGTCTTGATATGTTTTGATTATGTTCTTGTATATTCTGCATGTCAGATCTCAATCATCCATATACCATTTAAAGAATAAATAATATTAATACTGTCGTCGCATATTAAATGTTTTGTATATATTTTCACACTCTTGTTAAATATCTAGACATAGTTTCCAGTTTGATGTACATGTACTAAATAAATGAAAATGTGGGTAGACTGGGCGTCTGTCCAGTGATGAATAAAAAAATCTAAATTCGAGGTTTTTCTCTATTGTTATTTGTTCTCCATAGTTTCATTCTGGATGAAATATTACCTTGATTAAGTCGCCAAAAATTATCTAAAACATTAAACACGTTGAAGTCGATCTTGTTCACGAGTAATTTATTCTAATGTCGGGTTACATGTAACAAATTTAAAAGCATAGTTTCTTTTAAAATTTCCGTCCCGTCGTTCTGTAAGCATATAATTTAGATTTAGATGTCGAAACTAGTAAATGCATGAACAAGGGGTGATTAAAGGGACTTTACAATTGCTAACACATGTTTCACGTATACAAAAAGAATCACTAAAGTTAGTGAATTAATTGATTGGTTCTGTTTGCAGTGAAAATTGATTGATTCAATTTGCAAAATTTTGCAAAATATGAGAGATGTTTGGTCTCGGATGGCTTAAACACGGGTGGTTAACTCTCCCCACCACCTCAAAATGAGATGTAAAGAAATTGTGGGGAGCACACTTCCGAGGTGGTGGGATTGTAGCAAATAAACAAGAAATGTGACTATGATTTTTGTAAATTTTGTTTTAAATCATTTTGTTGAAGAACTTTCAAAAATCGGGCAATGTAGTTACCAGTAGAAATGTTGAGACTACCGTTTGCACGAATTGTCGGAACAAAATTCCATAAATTGTCATCTCTAGAACGTTTATAAGTTGGCGAAAATCTCGATTTTCAGTCACCAAAGTTAAACTATCCTTATTTTTTGGTCCAAAATCCCGTTTTTCCGAATATATTTTACATGCAACGTACGAGTACATGTACAAAATAGCCATTTATTGTGTCTACACGATCCGGCGAGTATATAAATTGAAATTACAGTCAATTTCTCAAATGAGGTGGTGGGATGGAGTAAGAGGCGATGGGGAGTTGGTGGTGGTGGGGTGGTGCTATACATGCTGCAAGTCTCCTGGCATGTAAATTCCTATTTAAAGTGTCAGTGAGACGGAGAAGAAATATTATTTTATTCTCTCACGTATCCGTTCACTGCGAGTTGACAGTGCTCCACGCTGATAATTTATTTTAAAGATGAAGGCTGCTTTTGTTTTCTTTCGTAGTTTCTGGTCGGAAATCATTATTAAATAATGACCGGTATTAAATGTTTTATAATATTAACAGATATCCATTACTGAAGCATAAATGTTTTACAGGTAAGAGGATTCATGATAACCGAGTCTGTCTGTTTGCGTCTGTCTGTCATCTGTCTTTCCACCCTTAACCATTTGTATGTTATAGACACTATATTTGTCACTGGATCTTCACGAAAGAATGACTACCTTGGGAAAATGTAGGTCGAGTTGGAATAAGGTGTCAAAATTTCGGTCACGACGTCAAATCTTAGACAAACCTTGTGTATGCAATACAGGTTGCATTTCCATTGGATATTCATGAAACTTGGTCAGTACGATTGTCATGATAAAATCTAGGTCGAGTTCGATATGGGTCATCTTTGGTCAAAAACTAGGTCACGGGGTAAAATCATAGAAACACCTAGTGTATTCTATATGGATTTGAATGTTCAGTGGATGTTCATGAAACTTGGTCACACTCACTATCTTGATGTAATATATACTGAAGCGAAAAAGAAACGCAGGGTAACAAATATGTAATAATATCAAAACGGCTACTAGTATGTGTAGAAGTATGAAAATCGGTCAGATAATTATCTCGGTCACTGTGCTCATCGACCTAAAATCACTCAAAACCAGTTTAAATAGTAAGTGCATGATATCACTACTTCTACACATAAGCAGATACGTGAGAGAATAAAATAATATTTCTTCTCCGTCTCACTGACACTTTAAATAGGAATTTACATGCCAGGAGACTTGCAGCATGTATAGCACCACCCCACCACCACCAACTCCCCACCGCCTCTTACTCCACCCCACCACCTCATTTGAGAAATTGACTGCAATTTCAATTTATATACTCGCCGGATCGTGTTGACACAATAAATGGCTATTTTGTACATGTACTCGTACGTTGCATGTAAAATATATTCGGAAAAACGGGATTTTGGACCAAAAAATAAGGATAGTTTAACTTTGGTGACTGAAAATCGAGATTTTCGCCAACTTATAAACGTTCTAGAGATTACAATTTATGGAATTTTGTTCCGACAATTCGTGCAAACGGTAGTCTCAACATTTCTACTGGTAACTACATTGCCCGATTTTTTAAAGTTCTTCAACAAAATGATTTAAAACAAAATTTACAAAATTCATACTCACATTTCTTGTTTATTTGCTACAACCCCACCACCTCGGAAGTGTGCTCCCCACAATTTCTTTGCATCTCATTTTGAGGTGGTGGGAAGAGTTAACCACCCTAGCTGACGGCTAGTCCTTTCGAAAAATAACAAAGGAACCTATTCTTTTTGGACACCTCTGTGTGCCCTAGTCTACAGTCATGCAGTTAAGACCCCTCCGCCTACCTTCGCTTAATACTTGAGTTAACGTTGTGATAGTACATTTGCTTGGACGTCTCTAGCTAATGAGGTCTTAACTTCATGTGACTACCGTGCAGATTAAGTGGCATTACGATAGTTTTGAGTAGAGGCAGATAAATGGTATATTTGTTATTTTTATTTCCCAGTTCATTTGTCTTTGCGAGTGGGGCGAGTATTTATAATACAAAAAAATATATTCCTTTATATTAAAAGTGAAGACCTTGTTTTAGAGGTCAATATGGGAAGTGTTCCTTGACTAGTTGGTGAGCGCTTTTAATGACTCTTAAGCACAGGGAAAAAACAAGGAAGGATTTTAAATCAAGGTATAAAACGCCTCTTAGCTCTCGGACCACAAGAAAAAGAAAATTGCTCTTATGTAAAGATAGAAAACGGTTCTTCACTCTCAATCTCTTCATTATCAATTTCTTTTTTACCTTTCGTATTTCAACTGTGTCATAAACACATCTTACATTTATCTACAACCACAACTTTCTCTAATAACTCTTCCAATTTCGTCTGTTCTATCGAACTCCAACCTACTCGAATAACACATATCTAGAAATGAAATTCTAATCAATTAAAAATACTACAAGTTTCTATTAATGTAATACAAATATATTTTGATTACTTTAAATAGTACATATGTAATATACAACTATTTGTCAATGATTTATTTTAAAAAAAATGGTTCTCATAAATAAACTGCAAGCACACTCTTATCATATATAATCTGCTGTTACCAACGTGATTCATATTTCATTGTTAAGGAGAGAGTTCTTACATAGGCTTAGAGCTTTCTACTCGATCCTTTCTGTTATTTAACAGAAATATTGTATATGCATTTATTGTAATAAATACTATTTAAACAAAAGGAAGAATTTGAGAATAATTAGCAAAATAGCTCTACTGCTTTGCTTCGAAGGTTAATTCGGAGAATGCAGAGCGAGCATTTTTCTTTCTTTTTGCGGGAAGATTACAATCGTTGAGGGAACGGACGAAACATAGGAAAGAAAAACAGTTGAATAACAAGTTAAGCCTTTGATAAAAAAAAAATTCAACAAATACGTCCCTGGCAGTACTTGTGCCACAATGGACGTATTTTAGTCTGTACACCTTTTGAAATAATCAAGACTTTCATTGAGTTTAATGTCATAAATAGCATTTTGCACACAATTTCAATTTCATTTTACGCCTCGATTTTTACAATGGGATCTTCCGACTTCCAATTTCGATGTCTATTTCTTTAAATGGGGGGTGATTTGCAGAATGCTGTTCTAAAAGGCTGATAACTGTGAAAATTCCCGAGTAGACAGCATTGTCGATGCTGCTTTAGGGTGTAGCTGCTTGAAAAGGTATTATATTTTGATAAATAGACACTAGATACAAACGACGTAACAGTTTTCAATACACCATTATTATCAGTGGACGTACATCTATTACAATATCACATTATTATATTCAAATACAATTTAAATGATTTTGCTCTTCAAAAAAGAAATAAATTTCATATGCATTGTACATCCTAATCAATACACCTGATGTTTGTGATATTCTTCTCAGCCCCTTGTCTCGGTTAAGATACAGGTTCATAGATTTAGATATTAACCTCATCATCATGCGATATTTTGTATATTGTACGCTTTCGTATGGATCAGTATATTGAGTGAAAGAAATTTAATGGTTATGTACATCAATCGTACAATTACATTAAGTGAGTGTATGAAAGCTACTCGTTCATAGTTTCCAGTAAAAAAAACATATTTTCTCCAAAATGATATACTAAAACATAAAAGGTGAGACTTATGGCTAGAATCAACAACACAAGTTAAAATCTCAGTAGCAATTTGAGAAAATCTGCTGAAAAAATTAGTAAGCTTTGTTTTACGGCACCGCTACACTATATGTTTTTTTTTTTTTAATTTCAAAAGCGTTTGGAATGCTATATACAAAATGTTATTTGGTAGCGTATACTTTCAAAAATACAGAACTACTTTACAGGAAATAATACTGGAACCTTTTTATTTGATGATTCCCTCTAAAATATGTTAAATTTCAGACAATTGCTTTTTTCAACAAAATCTGAGAGCGAGCAGCTGTAAACCATCTTTAAAAATCAACTATGAAATTTATGTAATGAGTGAGGACACTACAAAGATACTAAAACTGAATAATTTATGATACGCATCATGAGGTGAAAAGGTGATAAATTTTTATACAAGGGATTTGCAACTGTGTGAAACTTTCATTTGCTCAACGAACACAAAGGTGTCTAGTGTATGTTGTTTTTTTTATAAATACTGAAGGATTCACACAATGTCTGGCAAATTCACAAGAAATCCTACAATATTAATCAAGGCTTTTGTTCATTTAGAAAGACCAAGAATAGCTACTGACATGTCGTCAAAGGCGTAAATACAAATTTTCACCCTAACACATATCCGTGAGAGTAAGCAATACAACGAAAACAGGTTCATTTGCTCAACAAAAAGGTGAAGAATTCACAATGACTTGCGTGTCACAAGATATGTATTTTGGAAATCCCTACGATATTAATCAAAGCTTTGTTTATTTTGATATAGCGAGGATCGCCACTGACTTGTTTTTATAAGTGTAAAAACAAATTTTCACCCTAACACATATCAGAGTAAACAATGCAGCGAAAACAGGTACAGTGTGACTGTGTCATTTCTCTAATAGCTTAAGTGTAAAAGGTTTATTCGTGTTGACAGCCAGTTGACGTCTTTAAATACCACACTAATTATATGCATTCACCTTTTGCGTTATGGCGCAACATTGTTCTGACTTATATATAAATGGTTTAAATGAAAGTTCTGGTTATTTTTAACACGTGTTTTGAGGAATGAATATAGTGTTTTGCGAAACTACATTGTAAATGCGCGCATAATCTCTTCTAAACAAACAGGTTAGTGATAAAAAATTACAAATCAGCAAAAACAATTTTTTTTTCTATCGTGTTTTTTTTTAATTTTGGGGCAATTTAAATAACCCAGTTTACTCTCCCAACCTCCACAACATGTGGTGTAATGAATATGTTGGGTGCAAACTTCCGGGAAGGTAGTATAGGTTTTGTAAATTTCTTTGAAGTTTGAAACTTTTTTTTTTAAATTTGGAATGTAAATATAGAGACTAAGGTCTTCATGAAATTTCGAAACAGAATGCCTAAAGTTGTAGTCTCCAGAACGTTTATAAGTTGGCGACAATCTCGATTTTACACAATCAACGTTTAACTGTCCTTATTTTTGTCCCAAATCCTGGTTTCCCAAATATATTTAAGGTTTCATCTATGACTGCATGTACAAGGTAGCCATATCGTGTCAAGGGATGATCCGGCATGTAAATAAATTGAAGTTACGCCAAATATTTGAGTGGATACCGAGATATCATGACATCTATATTTCAAATGTTTGCACAAATATTGCATTTCTCAAAATACCGGTATATTCTTGAAGAAATAATGGTTTTACTATTCTACGCACATTTAGCCTAATTTTAACATTTTCATGAAGCAATCTGCTAATTTAAAATTTCTAGAAAACACATACTGGTACAAGAAAAGAATGTGTAACATGACGGGCTTCTATTTTGTTAATGTTCTGAGTAATATGTATAAATCAAACAAATATTATTTTATGTATATCTTTGCATTGTTGGCAAATTTCAGGCACCAAAAAAGTCTACAATTGCAAACCAGTGCAATGAAGCGAATGCAACGGCCTTTACCTATCGTTTTATGTTTCGTTGCCAGTGTGTTTTTCCATGGCCTTAAAGCACACAATGTTTTCTTTTTCGAAGATCCGATACTAGTTGCCGAACACATTAGAAATGAAACCTCCTTCGATCATATGGCATTCGAGCAGAAATTATGTTCCTCGCACATGTTTTGTAATAATAGTGAAGTAAATGGGACTCAAGGACACAACAACACGTGCTGCAAGTGCGATTGTTCCACCGACTGCATTGCTATAGGCAACTGTTGCTATGACATGAATTCAACATCAGTTCTCCGGCATCAGGCTGCCGGAAAAGCGCTGACAAGACAAGGACAGTTATGTATAAAGCCAACCATAACTGGCGGAGACCCTAGTCATTGGTCAAAGTCATACCTTCTTGTAAAATCATGCCCTAGAAATTTCACTGGTGACGCTGCAAATAAATGTCTGGAAAACCAAAACAATTCTGAAGATTATTTGACACCTGTTTTCAGTCAATTCACAAATTTACACTATGCGAACATATACTGCGCTGAGTGTAATTTCCAGTCGGCTACGGAACCCTGGAATCCATACATACAATGCAACACTTTTCAGGACGCCATTGAAGCCTTAAACGCCGCTGATGACAACAAAGCACTACTGCAAAACTTTCAAATTTCAGACAGTTGTGCGCTAACTTGGAAGTCTTCGAGGAAGAATCATAAAGAATGTGTCTTAGACATTGACATAGTTTCAGAATGTGGAGAGAATGCATTTTATTACGAGTCAAAACTTTCCGTTTTGTGCGAAAAAGGGCCGTTCATTGCATTTGAGTCAGCGTTATATTTGTATAAAAATGTATACTGCTTTCTCTGTCACGAACAAAACGTTGTGTCAGGTTTCAAATCCTGTGATCAAGATTTCGATGATCCTTATTTTGACCTCAGGTTTGTTTCTTTCACGGCTCTTATCAATGCCCAAACCTTACAGTCAACATTGGTCACAGCAACGACTGAAGACAAGCAGCCTTATATACAATGTATAAAGGGCTTGACATACAATGGATTGCTGGTAAGTAAATCATAGTAATTATTTGACAAAAAGTGTGTGTGTGTCGACGGGAGGTAGGGAGTTGGGATCGGAGTGTAGCGTTAATAATATTTCAGTTGTTACTGGCGGGTAGTTTACAAATGTACCTTACCATCGTTCCTGAGAAAAATAGTTCTTAACTTCTTTTCTTTGAAAGGAATCGCAAATATTCTCACAGCCGACAATATGGTCGGTAGTATCGCTCAAACCCATGGCAGGTTACTTTATTGCATTGACGGTTACTCCTAACAATTCGACCTCGAAGGCGATGTAGGGTTGCCAAGCTATAAAGAAATGGTAAATATAATTTATACACAAAGCTTCATGAGCTTCTAGACAATAGGATTTACTTGACAAAAGATTTTATATACACATGCACAGAGAATAAATGGTTTGACATACAATTAAGTACCGGTTAGTAATTTTATAAGCAAACATTAGAACGCAGAATGTTCTTTATGGAAACATACCTGCCTGGTGCCTGGCATGAAAAAGGATAGGATTCGGGAGGAAAATGTGTTCAGAAAGAAAGTGTCTCATAAGCTAGATATGGCTGGCCCTTAAAGTAGGGGTGACACTATAATAAACAAACACGTTACCTTTTTACCTTTCAAATAAAGTAATGACAAAGATACAAGGTAGTAACAAGTAATATTGAGGTTTTGTCAATGAATCAAAGTTGTATATTGGACCTCGGGAAATGTATTGCTATTATATAAATTTGCACTACATTATTATTATATTGTATAATATTTAGCTCTTTCCATGTTTGAAAGGTCATTTTACTTGCGCCTATTTCGTTTAATATATTAAAATCATACATGCATTTTGTACCTTTATTCCAGAGTAAATGCGTTAATAAAACGTGTGCACCAAGCCAAGTAAAGAAAGGGACAGAATGTATTACAGTTATGGAGACTGTACAAAATATTCTCCTGGAATATCACCTTATGTTAACGTACACCGATTTTTACGACCTGTCAAAAACAGACGAAGACATAGTTAAAGAAGCAACAACTGTAATGATTTCTACAAACGAATTTGATTCAAAAACTGCTGCGAGAATAATCAAATATTCTCAACAAGAGGAAAACTCAGAGGTTACCGTACATGTCACTTTAAAAAGAACAGTCGATCTTGCTATTAATCTACGCGAAGAGTTTCAAGGCTATGCGATGCGAGTCCTTGAATCAAGAAAAGGTTCCTACTTCAGAGCGGACTTCGGTCAAACTTCAATGCAGCCTTTACCGATAGACAAAGTCAACTTTTTATCTTTCTCTTGCGAGTATGCATATTGCGGCGAAAAAAGTATTGCAATGCACGAGCTGCAATTCTGTGAGACTATTTCATTCGCCGCCGACGAGTTCGAAGTGATAAATGGAAACCTTATTGTCGGTAGTATAACATTTTCTCCGCCGGAGTTCATATTACGGCCGTTTTCAAACGGACAAAAGGGCTTTGCGCAAATTTGTAAAGATGTATTTACCTCTAAGACTGTTTTCAATAAAATTGATGACAAAGCTGACCTCGTTAAATCTAGGGCATGCTTGCTGGAAATCTTCTCTTTTACCAATGCCTATTTCAGTTTGGTATCGGTCGCAATGATGTTGAATGGCTTTTTGTTTCTATCGGGATTTTGATTCACTGCTTCGTGCTTGTGTACATATTTTGGACAAACGATGGCTGTTTTCATTTGTTTCATATATTTGTAATGAATCAATGGTCCACCGAAAACTGCAGCCGGATACGCTTTGTCATGTACTGTCTATAAGTAGTTCTAGCTGTAGTAAGAAGTAGCAGCAGTAAAAAGTGTCTGTCTGGATAAAATTCGTGTTGTTAGTTATTTGCACCGTAGATTGATCCTGTAATAGATGTCTTAGGACGAATGGATGTATTCAGCTTTTTGAAAGTCTACAAGTCATGCTGAAAATGTCGCAAACAAGTGCAATGATGTAAGACCGGTTAAGGGGTGAATGAGAAAAGACTCAATTGTCACAGCATCCTGAAAGTCTTTGAGTGGTTTTGAAGTTTCAAAGACCTTTGTAAATGGATTGACACGTTTCAGGGCTATAAATGAGAGGGAAAGCTCATTTATTTTCGCCTCCTGAAAGTCTGCGACTCTTCCTGAGCCTGTCTTAAGGCATTTGTACATGTCTGCTATATTTTCAGGCGAGCTAGCAGACTTCGTAATGCAAATGCCAAACGAGTTCTTCCTCTCATAGACATCCCTATGAGGTTCCAATCCGCTTGCACTGGTTTGTGATACTTTCACGAACCCTCGTTATCATTCAGGAGGCGGTGCCAAGCGAATTTTTCCTGCTATAGATTCAATCCATTTCCACTGGTCTGCGATACTTTCAGAATGATATGCATACTTTCAGGATGCAGTGTCAATCGTGTTCTTCCTTCCATAAACATTTCTGAACTGTCCCAAATCATTTGCAAAGGCCTGCGGCAATTTCAGGATAACATGCAGACTTTCAGGAAGCAGTGTCAAATGAGCTCTTCCTTATAGACATCCTCAACAGGTTCCAATATATTTGCACTTTTTCAGGAACCAAATAATACTTTCAGGATACGATGCCAATAACTAGCAACACTAATTTTATCGAGCCAGCTACTGCTGGGGCCAACTTCACATTTTTGCTACTGCTACTGCCAACTATGGCTACTGCCAACTTCGCGATTTTGATAGTGTTACTGCCAACCACGGCTACTACCAACTACACGTTTTTGCTTCTGCCAACTACGGCTATTGCCAACTTCATGTTTTTACTACTGCTACTGCCAACAACTGTTACTGCCAAATGAACGTTTTTGCAACTGCTACTGCCAACTACGGCTACTACTAACTGTGCGTTTTTGCTACTGCTACTGCCTACTATTGCTACTGCTACCTTCATTTTTGCTACTGAATTTGCTACTGCCAGCTACTGCTACTGCAATACTGCAAACTTCATATTTTCGCTACTGATACTGCCAACCACGGCTTCTGCCAATTTCACGTTTTTGCTACTGCTACTTCCAATGTCTTTGCTACTGCTGCTGCTAGCTACTGCTTCCTCCGTAAGAAACTACCAATTTTATCACTAAAATAAACATTGTCTGGACTCGAACAGGATAGTAGCTTCGATTTAGTTACTAGGCACTGAGGCCACGCAAATAAACATTCAGAGTTTTGTCGCTCTCTCTCTTCGAGGTTGATTCCATCTAGAGTGAGTCTAGAGAGCAATCAAGTTTAACTAGAACCTCATGTAGGCTACGAACAATGCTTTCAGACTCGTGTAATGATCATGTTTTAAATACACATTGTACGTCTTCTTTTTTAATGATTGGATTGGAAAAACATTGTAATTTTTTCGTGGATGTAACGTTTGTTGTTATTGTTTTGTTGTTGTTGATGTTGCTAGGATATCATTTAAGTCCCATTATCACATTGGATATCAAATTACTTGTAGCTCTTAAATTACAAATGAAGTTGTCATGAAAG
>JAFMSR010001774.1:0-24980 GCA_022818135.1 Saxidomus purpurata
TTAATTGTATAAAACATTGATATCAATATTTCGCATAATCATATCACATATGTAGATATAAGAAACATTAGCAGTTTTTAAGCAAGTACGAAATTGTTAAATGGCAATTTTAACAAAGAATCCGTTTTTTTTTGTTCTAGGCCACACAACAGTATATTTGTAGACTTAAAAGGGTCGGTAGATGAGTTAATAGGAGACGTCGACACCACGATACAGAAGTTAAACCAGACAGTGTCCAGCGGATGGGTAAAAAGTCTTTCTGTACAGTCGGACTACTTCCAAGCTTCTACAGGAGGTATGTTTCCACTAAGTTAAGGTAGTGTACATACTATTTAGTAATACCAAGACTTACTTCAGCAACAGAAATTATTGTTTTAACTAATTTTTTCTGACAAAGCATTTGCTTTAAATTAAATTTCATAGGAATGTGTCTTAGATAGATCTCAAAATATCTCTTTTTTTACAGAACTTTGTTGCAGTGGCACCTAAATGTTTTGAATTTTATTTTAACACACAAAACTTTGATGTTCCGTATATGACTAACTGTAGTTCACTACAAAGTTTAATCAATTGATGCCCTGAGGTTAAACAGTTGTCCCAACGGGGTGGGGGTATCAGGTTTGTGCAATTCATGCCCCGCTAGTATTTGGGGGAAACAGTGGAAAAACTAAAAAAGAATTAAATAGACTTTTTGTCAGAAATCTTACTGTTTAGTTATAGCTGTATCACGTGATTCTCTGTCAAGTTTATTTTAAGTTATTTTACCCTTCAGAATGATCATAGTATTTTTATTATTGATTATGATCATAGATGAAGCATAACACCCGGTAGATTGTTTTAATCACGCAGGAAATAAGTTAAACTGACTGATTTCTTTTATTCGCAGATATATATGAAAATATACGTAACAAAAAAGGTAGAAATTTAAATTCTTGACACTTATATTTATCAATTTATGTACAGAGATTTCCTCTGTATTCAGTGTGAATACAGAGATTTCCTCTGTATTCAGTGTGAATGAACATTTTACATTGATTCATACATTGTATTTATTCCTTTGGAAATGTTCATTATTCTTAGATAATATAAGTGATTAATATATTTTTCAAAATTATGATGATCACTTTGAATGGTGTTATCACTCTTAATCATGATTGGTCTTGCCCTGGGGATCACTCGTTTTACATAGTTTTGCACAGGAAAAACGTTGAAACTTCTCTTGTACAATTGCTAAAAACCAAGAGCATAGACTTTTGACTTTTAATCATAGTATAGAGATCCTCTTCCAAAACTTTAGCATTGTTTAGAGGTCCTTCATCACAAAATGACAACGTCCGGATTGTCACTTGTTTTACAAACTCACAACATGTCTTTGTCAACAAAGCCCGAACTTAGAGTTCATATACAACATTGTCAAATAGGCCTTTAACTGAAAGAGTAAAATTTACTGGCTGAATAAAGAACGGTGCAAATCATCAACAGATGTGCATGTAGAGCATGATCTGAACTGGTAGCAAACTGCTTGGTGAAGTTAAAAAATGCGTACTTATTATTTTCAGGTGGTTACATTATTGTTGATGGTTTATCGTTCACACCCGATAACGTATACAATGGAACAAAGGTAGCCTTAGCGTGTAACATAACAACAGTTGGGTACTCCAGCGATGAAACTTTTACATACTGGTGGACCTACAAAGGAAACCAATTGCAACCAACCAGCCAATCACGATACAGCATTTCTGTATCCACCGATCAAGAGTTTTACGAATATAAACATTCGACTTTGAGTATACAACCTATTTTAGCAGACCAATCAGGTAAATGGTATATATTGTGTTATTTTATTGTAGTTAAAATATGGACTTTATACCAATCCGCTGTTAAGTACAATGCAAGGACTTAAGTTATTCTTTAAATCGAAGAAAATGTGTCTACATTAACGTTGAAAATAAATTGCTCGCTCTTTCATTAAACGTTGTTTCATATAGCTATCGTCAATTTCGTTTGCGAATCATTTATTCATATAACATAGCTTATGACTTAGTGTTTTATCATTCTGAAATCGAATTCTTTAGAAGACTGATGTCCACGATTAGGTATGTGTCTTTTCTTAAATTACTTTAGTTTCTTCAAAATGAAAGTTCAAGTTCATAAACGTACATGTGTATATTGTAGGATTTTACGGATGTCACGTGAGAGACTCGGCCAATCTACAACTCAAGGAGAAGCTCATACAGATACAAGTGGTGTCACAACCTATTGTATACATTACACCTAAAAGTTTGACAGTGAAATCTGGTGATAATGTTAATGTAACATGCACACTTGCAGTATCACAGGGCACATTCGAAGGATTTGTTTTGTTAAAAAATGGAAACCTATTCAAAGGAACATCAAGTACGTTATCTTCACAAAAGAGAACGTTTGTATCAGTATATGGTTCGAAGCAATAGAAATAACTGTTGAATGGTTTATTGTAGGTGTTTGTAGTCGGTGACTCAGAAAGTAAATTGTTACCTCCGAATTTCTACTAACGTAAAGCGACATTTGTTGGTGAGTTAAGTATAGAATATCGTTACGTGATTTTAACTAAGGTTTTATTCTGTGTAAGCCTTATCTCACAAAATGTTCATGTTGTTTCATATTATACAGATGAGATTGTCAGCAGAGCGCCCACATCCACGACTATTGAGATAAAGGGGATACAACAGAATGTGGTTTATGGCTGTGAAGGTGTAAATGAAGCTGGTAGTAGTGAGCGTGTTTACTCCAATATTGGTGTTGTTCCATTAGGTAAGATTAATGCAGTAAGAACTTTCTAACGAATACAAAGATAATAGTGTTTCAAGTCTTGATATTTGTGCATTTCTGCATAACTAATATTAAAACAAACAAACATTTCATCACGTAAAAGACAATATGCCCAATCCACTGTTGATAGATAAGACGTACGTTTCGTTCCTTAAAATATAAAATGTGTTCTAATACAGAAATGTCTTTAAAGCGTCTTCATATGTTTTAAACAGATCCTAAAGAAGACGAGTTTTGCCCCGAAGCAGACGACGCTCGAGGAACAACTTGGTCAGTGTCTGCATCAGACACTGTAGTGCGCCTCGACTGCCATACAAACTTTACGGGTATATTTTATCAGTTTGAAAACTACTGCGTGATTATTTTACTTCGTTATAATATTCCAGTTAAAATAACAATAAGTAACACTCTAAAGCTAACATTATATTTTCACTAAGGATACGTAAGAAAAATCAGCTATATTAGTTTATGTGGTTTTCATCACACTGACTTTGTTTTAAAAAATGGGAAATACATTCCACATGTTTGATTCGAAGTCATAAGATTGTATTTACTTATACAAACAGGGGAAATTTATCGAATTTGTACAGCGAAAGGAACTTGGGAACCGTCCGTGTACAACTGTGTAAGAAAGGAACTAGAAAGTATTGAACAGCAGGTTAGTCTTATTGCAATCATTAAAATATTTCTATGCAGCAGAGTAGGTTAAAAATTCTTAATTCGTCAATAATGACAACAAATCCATTAAAATTACTTTTTAACCTTGAATATTTATAAAAATGTATTAATTACAAAACGTAAAATTGATATTAGAAAGTATGATGATCATTCATTATCTTGACTTCATAATGTTCAATATATTTGTTGTAGACTTTACGAGTTACCTACACATATTAAGTGATACTATTACAATCTGTCATATTTTAATTTCGGTAAGATTTAATAACCCGTGCACTCTGATTGAATTTTCTGATTTATCTGCTTCAGTTTGTTGATTGTATTTGCTAGAATTGTAATCATACAGACATTGAATGTATACTGCAGGTGATCGATATCAAAGATGGTTCTAGACCTCTAAATCTGACCCAAGTGCTGGTTGATCTGAATCAAGCAACTACGGATACACCATTGTTTGAAGGTGATATTGATACGGTGATAAATGTCCTTAACATTACTGTAGGAATTACTGATGACTCCAGTGCAGAAGAAAACGCAGTGAGAAAAACTGTAAGTGACATGCAAGAATTGGTTAATAACTTACTTCTTCTTATAGCATGAGTAGGATGTTTACAGGTCAACTACAATCGGATTTTGTTTGTCACAATATTATCAAGTACAAACCATTCCTTGGTTAAATTTGAGCACATTTTAAAATCAGTAAGTTCAAAATTTCGAATGAATAAATTTGTTTTCAACTGTTATTTTGTTTTGCTGTTATTTTTCTCAAATTTGTTTTTTCAGAATTTTATCAAGGCGTGTAGCAGTTTAATAGACGAACTAAATCTGCCAGCTTGGCGATCTAGCATAGAAGTCGTAAGTTAATCTTTGCTTTATAGCAAACCAATCAGAAGTAAGAAATTCATTTTTAAATAGAATCAAATGGATGAAGTGAGTTCGTTATAGCCGGTTTATCTCTTTCACACTATTCTTGAGGCTCAGCGTGAATGTATAAGCCTTTAACGTTAAGAATGTTACACTTCCTGAATGTTCATATAATTAACTGAATTGTTACTGATGACACCCTGTACTTTTTCCATTTGTACGACTATCCGTTCTTTGTTGTTATTTCTGTTGAACAAATAGAAATCCGAGTTTGGTTGTGAGAAACATTTTATTTTGATAACAATCAGTATATCGTCACGACCATAGGATGCAATTGACACTGTCAGATCCATGTTTTGTTTGATGTGGCGTAGCGAACCGCCCTTATGCATGTATTTTAGAGAGAAAAAAATCAGTACCATTTCCAGTCTTCCCAATACAAGGGGGTCAACTAATGTTTTGCCTAGTTGGTGTGTGTCTTTCTTTGCGGCACAATTCGTGTAAGACGATGTGTCAAGCGAATACTTTGGCCAGCTCAGGTTAAGATCAAGGTTTAAGGATTCAATGTGACACTCACGTTGCTATGTTTTTGTCTGCTCTAGCAACCCTTTAGACGTGCACAGGTAACTACATTTTTTTTTACTTTATTGAAACAATGTAACAAGTATTGATTCAGATCTGTTATATGTCAGTGTCTTTGATAGAGGCAACAGCAATGTGGTGACACATGTTTTGTTAAAAGGACAAACTTCTTGTGAAACAAGTTATCAATGTATTTACAGAGGAAGAGGGGAGCCATCGCCGTTTCAAAATTGGTTGAGGAATACAGTAACAAGGTTCTTGACAATATATTGCAAGATTCTGAAGAATCAATAACAGTAAAAAATATACGTAAGTATGTTTTATGTTTTCTCTGTTAAGGAAAGAAGTTTGATAAATTTCTAGATAGATCACGCTTCTAGCAAAATGTTAATTTCTAAATAATTGTACATATAAGTATTAATTGTATGTTTTAGGCAAAAAATAATTTTCAAGGCATATCAAATGACAAATTCTTCAGTTCATATTTCAGCATTAAACTAAGTGTCCGCTCTGATATGTAATCTTTATACTTGGGCACTGTTTAATTTTAAAGCTTAATATTGCAGATGTAATGCTGAGTTCAAGAAAAAAGGATACGTATACTTTCCCTGACAGATCTGGTTCGGTGCCTGAATGGGTTGAATCAAGTAAGACAGCGATAGTCGTACAAGGCGAAGCATTTAAAGGTATGTAACCTTGCATTTCATATATTTTTGACGGAATGCGATGTAATATTGTGCATATGGCCATTAAAGGGTCAAAATCTTATAGTATTTTATTAGCTCTACTGGACGAAGTTTGTCCGTCGTCCGTCCGTCTGTCCGTAAACTTTTCCTTGATAACAATAATACAGGTCACAATTTTCATTTGAATTTAATAAAACTTGCTGATAAGGATCCCTGCAACTTGTAGATGATCCCTATAGCATTTAGGGTCAGTGGGTAAAAGGTCAAGGTGGCAGTGACCTCCGATAGCGTTTGTCTGATGACACACTACAGGTTACAATTTTCATTCAGCTTTCATCAAATTTGCTCAAAAGGTTTCTTGCAACATGTAGATAATCCCTATTGTTTTTCGGGTTAGTAGTTCAAAGGTCAAGGTCACAGTGACCGAAACTTTAAAATCTTTTTCGCTCAATTACTTGAGGTCTGTTTGACCGACAGTCTTCAAACTTCATAGGGTAATTGGTCTTACTGAGTAGAGGATCCCTGTCGGTTTTGGGGTTAGTTAGTCAAAGGTCTAGGTCACTGTGATCCCAACTTTGAAACTATCTTCCGCTCAATATCTTGAGATCTATTTGATCCACAGTCTTCGAACTTCATAGGATGATTGGTCTTAATGAGTAGATAATTCCTATAGTTTTTGGGATCAGTGGTTCAAGATCACAGTCACCTCTGTTAGCTTTTCCTTGATAACATTGCAAAAGGTTTTCAAAAACTTTACTCAGAACAGTTCAGTCAGACCAGTAAAGCGACACTAGCCCTTTTGAGCCTCTTATTTATAAACCTATGATTACAGTTTTAAGGTGAAATGCTACAATTTATTGTCAAAGCCGAACTTAAGAGAGCGTATGTCATTAAAAAATAACGCTGTTATTATTTTGCAGACATTCCAACACTTCAGTACTCAGGCTCTATCTATAGAAATATTTCACCAATTCTTGTCAAAAAATTAAAGAGTGACGGGTAAGTAGTTGGTACATCTGGTTAAAAAAGTGTTTCAGTTATCTGAATATATTGACATACCATCAAGACAAGATCTAAATATTAGCCTTTGTTTCTTTCATGACTTTTTATTTTAAATATATTAAAAATGTTCCAAACATGTTTTAGAGCATCTGAACTAAATAATTAGATTTAGAGTGTCATAAAGTTCGAGTTTTATGTTTTATTCATTTAGATTTATTGTACATTGGCTAAAATATAATGTCAAATATCGTTTGTTCAATTGTTAATACAATACAGTCCATGTTTTAAAGCAGTAAAGCATTTTATTCCAATAGGGTGGTAACAGACGTGTCTTCTAAGTATGACATCAACTCTGATATTGTCGCCTTCCAACTCAATGGAATTAATTCAATTACTATAGATCCTCCTGTAGAAATACAATTTCAACATTTTGATGTAAGTATAAAGCAGGTGATGGACAGCTTGGTCCAAAATGCTGATTAATCGATGCCCGATATTTGCGCTGTTACAATAAAATTGAAATTCATTGTTATACTGAATATCATGGTTTACCTTGAAACATTATTCAGACTTTTAAAACTTCCATATCATGACTGTAGAAACAGAAAATGGGATTTAATTGATTTACAAGTAATACTGGGCATTCAACAAAGGTTGTCTGAGATTTTGAAAAAATGAGTGTACTATATTTATCGACGACCTCTGTGCGACGTATACGTCATTTTTTCTATATTAGGAAACTAAACCATTTTACGATTAAATAAAGAGTCAATACTTAGCAATTTATCCGTTGCGGTAGAATTTATTAATGAAACATTATTCAGACGTTTAAAACTTCCATATCATGACAGTCACTGTAGAAACAGAAAATGGGATTTAATTGATTTACAAGTAATACTGGGCATTCAACAAAGGTTACCTGAGATTTTGAAAAAATGAGTGTACTATATTTATCGACGACCTCTGTGCGACGTATACGTTAAGCGTCATCTTTTCTATATTAGGAAACTAAACCATTTTACGATTAAATAAAGAGTACAATACTAAGCAATTTATCCGTTGCGGTAGAATTTATTTGTGTTGATACTGTTTGAAGATTGTACTTGTCTTATCTTTACCAGAGCAATTACTCGGATCCAGTCTGCTGTTACTGGGACTACCAGGAAGAGTAAGCTAAGATTTCTTGTCATGATTCATTTATAGAAATTTTCACAAATAAACAATTAATGGATTATAACATTCTTAAAATAACATTTTTCTTTATATCACTATTATTAAGATTGTTACATAATACTACAACATGAAAGAAACAAACAAAAACTTTACGGTATCAAGATACGATCAGAAGTATACACGGTATGTTTTTCTTAAAATGAAACATTTTTCTATACAGAGCGTTTGCCACTGATGGCTGTCGGCTGCAGTCGACAGATGATGAATTCACAGTGTGCCTGTGTAACCATTTCACTAACTTTGCGGTGTTGATGAGTCCTGGAAAAACGGTAATTCTATAAACTTAAAGGTTTCAACTCTAAACATCATAATGGCTTATAAGCCGCGCGTGTCAAAGAAATTTTAATGCAACCAATGCAGTTGGCTTACTCAATTAAGCGTCTGACTTAAATACGGCGGACTTAAATACGACAGGCAGAATGGGGACAAATGCTGCGGAAAGCTGTTATGAGAAATGGACAAATCAAGATTTTCCTGCTAAGTTCTGCCAATGCCTGTGTTATTAACGTTGTTTTTCTTTCAATGACTAGATAAGCTTCTCATAAGCTGTGTCAGTAATAAACCTACAAATTTTTGCTTGATATCAGAGTATAGGATAGGTTAATTCAATGAATCAGTTTTAATATTTTGTAAACTTTTGAACCACCCGCCATTGTCCAGACTTCAATATAAAATTTGCTGAGAACAAACAAATGTGAAATGTCTGTAATATATACAAGAAAATATAGAAAAGAGCAGATGTACTCTAATGATTTTAAAATAGACGACTTTTTGTGTCCTCTGCAATATATTTAATACAGGTTAGTGTTCATTTTGATGCATTTACAAAAATAAATTCCGTGCGACCAGTTTAATGTAGTAAATGTATCAAAATGAAAATGAACATGCCGCGTGACACATTTATTGTAGCAAATGTATCAAAATGAACATGAACCTACTAAGTGTTTGAAATTATGTTTTGTGAATCAGCACTATTCCCCTATTTACTGACGCTGTATTTAATTATTGATTTACCCAAGTTAAAGTGCTGCGAATGGACAAAAAATAATTTCAAACACTTAAATAAATTTGTCTTGCGGCATTTGCCGCTTTTAATCAATCTATTTTCGTAAATAAATCAAAATGAACACTAACCTTTACTTAAACACTGAATTAATAACCGACGATATAGTATGAATCATTATGTTTTGTCGTTATTGTTTTAAATTGAGATACAACTAATGTGATTTAATCAGAATATATTTTATGCACCATTTAATTTTTAAAATTAGGTCATCAATCACTGAATAATATATCCAACAGGCATCAACAAATTTTACTTGACAAATGGTACACTGAAAATTATTTTAGTTATTTCAGTTAAGTTTCGACCTTGTCTTAAGAACTATACGTAAAAATTTTATTTTGCGTGGATGTTTCAGAATATAAGCAATTTAGGAATGTGTGGTTTTGTTTAAACTTGTAAAAAGTTCTTAGTGGAATACATTATGTATCGTTGGAGACAGTTTTACGTTGCTCATACCTGAGAGATATGGATGAAAGGTTTTGTGTAAAGTCGTGACGAAAGAGTGAAAATCATTATGAAAATTTTCACTGTGACATCAAACTTGCGATGCTAACTGTACTTCTACTGTAACACGTGCAGAGGAAGTCATACGTTTAGTTTAGCAGTGTCGTTGTACTTTTAAGAATGCGAAAACTTCTATCCATATGTCTGCAATATCAGTGTTAAAATGAGTACAATTTAAATATCTTAACCAAACCATCTGGAGTGTGGAACGTTACGGGCAAAGTTTATATATGTTTTGAAATGACTATATACCTACATATATACATGTGATAGTTGTTATCTTCAGCCGGAAGCAGATGTTATGGCCCTCAGCATTATTTCGGCGGTTGGTTGTGGGATATCTATACTGTGCCTTCTCCTGACCATTATTCTATATGCTGTTGTTTGGCGGTAATATTTTATATTATGACTTTATATGAATTATGTTTTCATTCTTAAATAACATTAGATTCCTCTCTGTGTATTCTACCGTTTGTGTACTTTATCAAATCTAAACACTGGCTTTTGATATATTTTGATATATATTTGATATACTTTTGAAATACAAACTTTGTAAATCTGTATAACACAGTCAGATATGTAATAACGATAGCAACCAAGCTCATCATTTATTGCATCACCTGTTTTAAAGTAATTATTTTTACTGTGTCTAAGTAATTGCACCAACCTTTAGAAATAATAGATTGTGTGCACCGTTGAGAGAGTTTGCAAAAATATACACTAATTAATCTTAATAAGATCTCTTAACGTTATATTTAAATGATGTATACTATGGCGGCTGACACATGTACATGAATATGGCCTAATTTTTGTATTTTAAATGTAAAGAAAACAGACATTCAATTCAAAATCGAAAGCATTTTTGCATGTGGAATAGATATTTTGATGTGTAATGTGTATGAAAAATTCATATTATTATTATTATTAAAAATTCATATTATTATTAAAATGCCAATTCTGCTCTGTATTTGACCAAAGGGATTTGGTCAGAATATGTATACACTGTAACAAATGATCTAACTTACAATAAACTTGAATTGTGTATATCGCCAATAAATGTCCTGCAATTTGATCACCGTTTTATTCAACATTAAAAATTTCGAACATTGTGGTAGCTATTATTATATCACCCATGAACAACACATGTTTTGACTTCTTCTTAAGTGGTGGTCATGAAGTTACCAAAATGCACGTAAATCTGTTTCATTTACACTCACTGCATTAGTAAACATACATTTCTTACGGTAATATCTTACTTCAACCGTTTAAACTTTAGACTTCATTATAAACTTCCACTTGAAAAAAACTTTAGCTTCCATACTTATGTAAAACAACATTTGAATTTACCAAACATCTTATTTCCGACACACAATATCCGTTGGAAATGTGTTTACTGGTATAGCCCATGTAAATGAGCATTTTGATGAAACAATTACCCTCTGCTGGACCACCGTTTAAGAAGGATTTAAAGCGTAAGTCGTATGGTAATAGTTACAACCACGTACAAAATATTGAATGTTTCATTAAACGGTGCTCAAATTGCAGGACATTAATTGGCGAGATATACAGTTCAGGTTCATTTTGAGTCAGATCCCTTGTAACAATATACATAATCCAACCAAACAACATGAACATGTGTCAAACCACTGCGTATTTGACATTTATCATTCATAAATTTAAAAAGAAATGACTTGCATTACAAAATGTGCAGTCCAAGTTTGTTTGGTTTTGATTGTTTTACAAAACAATGTTAATAAGCTGATTACATCTCTCAATTGAAAGCGCGTGTAGTGTTTTTTGCTTCAGGATCATGTTAATATAAATGTTTCTATAATATTTGATGCATTATTTATAAGGCTTGTGAAGAGTGACCGAGCTGTGTTATTGATGAATCTGTGTGTGGCTCTCATCATCTCTTATATTGTATTCCTTGCTGGGGTAGACAGAGTGGAGAACAAGGTATATATCAGAAGAAATTGGTAACTATATGATTTAGTAATGTATAGAAGAAACTGCCATACGAAAACCGCGTAAGTTATAACTTCCCATGTGACAAGAACACCTTGATACACATCTATTTCTCTTGGATGGTCAGAAACATCAACAACTCTGATATATGTATAGCATATTAACTGAATATAAGTGTAAGAGATAATCTTAGTTCTACTTTATGTTTCAATAGGATTTCTTTTCCAGCTGATATAGTACATGGATCCTGATATGTGAAATCAAAAGTTTTACGTTTATATTCTAATTGTCATCATTAAAGGAACACTTAAATCTAGTAAAACAAGTGACACATTACTCATCAGAGTTATGTATAACCAAGCAATTTTAATTCAGATCAGACGGGCTGAATTCATTACATACTGCTGGAGACGTTGTAACGTCGGTTTTTATAGAGAAGGGCTTAAGTTAAGACTGTTTAAAATTATTGGGACTATTACTAGTGATAAACAATGTGATTTAACAGTACATTTTCCGTTTTTACTCGCAGAATGTCTGTACGGCGATTTCTGTTTTACTGCATTATGTCTACCTGGTCGTATTTTTCCTAATGTTGGCTTATGGAATAGAAATTGCAATATCAGTGGTGTATGTGTTTGTAACAAGGTCAAGAATAAGGTGGCTGCTACCTCTTGCCTGGGGTAAGGAAACAAATTTCTATCAATTATATCCAGTTAATTAACTCCTTATCATTTTAACTGTCTTCAAAGGTAACGCATTACGTGACGTATCAGTTGTGACAAATGGCTTCAGCAGAAACCTAGAGTAGTATACTTCAAAAATAAAAAAAGTAATGTACGCTGTATTTTAAATTATGTATAACTTTAGGATATTCTTAATTCATACAAGTTCTCAATAGGGATAGAAATGTAAAGAAATAGTTATTTTCAAAGGCATAAATCTAAATATCTATAATTCTTTCTGTTTTAATTAACATCAACCTAGGATGAACCTAAAATAACTAAATATACCTTCATTTTTTGATAAATGGTAATTTATCAGAATTATTTTGTTTGTTTATAGGTATTCCGTTGGTCATTGTCGGGATATCTATGGGCGCAACCCAGCTAGAAGGATATGGAAATGAGCGTTTGTAAGATACTTCTTTGTTTTAAATTTGTTCAAGTTCAGCTGTTTTACGATATTACAATCATTATGTCATGCATGGATACTTTCTACACGTATTTGTGTTAGAAATAAAGAATTTCTTTGTGCAAGTGTGACAAAAATGTTGAAGCATCGAACCGCCTGCTATGTTTATTTCTGGCAAAATTATTTCCGGTTAATAACCTCCCGTGTGTTTGTGAATTTCTGTGCTTAGAACTGTACATATTTGATCATTTTTTTTCTTCAGTTGCTGGCTTTCGATTGAGGACGGACTCCTCTACGCATTTGTCGGTCCAGCAGCGTTAATTATATTGGTAAGCTGTCATGTTTTCCGTCCAGCCGAAAAATGTTACGATACTTAAAAAATAATCTATATCTTAGAGTGCTTTATCCGTATTGAAGCATTTCCCAGGTGATGTGCCGGGCGGAATAATTCACGAGGGTGAAGCCCAAATTTATGAAAACTAGCTTATCAACTACAGACCCTTTTCAGTTCGGCGGTTATGTGTAACATGGCATGAATAGTGGCCGTTTGCATTCTCTTCCCTATTTTGAGACACCGTTCAAGATATCATACATACATGTAGTTATATTATACAATATTTTCTTAATTTTGTCATCGAATACATAAAATATATGAAATACCTGATTGTGACATTATGCAGAAGACGTCTGATTCAGAATCTAACAAAGCAGAAATTCGATTTTAAATGCGCACCCCTAAACTGAACTGTACAACGTTTTAACGTGGAGTAATGACGTCGGTGTGATGACGTAAATGTTTTCATTCATTGTTTTGTCTCCTGTATGACGGTTAATCTTGAATTGTCTTGGCTCTTTAGAGGAAAACACGGCGAAGGTATTCTAACGCTTCACTGTCGCGATCGAAAATAATGTTTACGTTCTTAATCACAACTGCTTCATGTGACTGATGTTTTTATACAGTTATTACTTCAACTTCAATATCTTATTTTCTGCGCGGGAGTAAATTAAAAAAGTCGGAAGGAGCTTCTTCCATGTCCGAAACTCCGCCTACTTGTCCGAGTGCTTTATTCATATTAAAGCACACGAATTGACTATAGAAAGATAACATAGGCAAATTAGAATAAGCGATTTATGTTTTCATATGAATCTTATATTTCTTTTTAGAGCTATTTTGTAAAAGTACTAGTTTGCATATTCCAACAAATGTTATTTCTTTGAAAAACTACTTTTTTTATATTCTCTGAAAGATCGAACAGAGCTACTCAATTTCACAGTGTTGATACTTATCCGCTGATAATAACAGGTCGCATGACCCAAACGCTGCTTCTTTCATATTCATAATTATTACATTACGTTTTATGGTAATATGCTACTTTAAAATACATGTATCTTATAATGTTCTGTTATCATTGTCAGTCACATTTAAACGTATTCTTTACCTTTTCAGATAAATTTTGCTATAGTAATTATTGTCTTACGACAGATGTTTAAATCATCTGCGATGATGACAAAGTCTGATAAAGAAAAAGCTGTGTAAGTTTGATAATTTTGTATTTCATGAGCACAGAACAAGAATTCTTTTATTTTCTCCTCTTCCTCTTTTCACTACTCAGTCATTTTCTATGTAAAATCGTGGCCTCAGTCAACATTATACGGTTAGCTCGCCTGTTCAAAGTCTACTCACTTAGTCATTTTCTATGTAAAATCGTGGCTTCAGTCAACATTATACGGTTAGCTCGCCTGTTCAAAAAGTCTACTCACTTAGTCATTTTCTATGTAAAATCGTGGCTTCAGTCAACATTATACGGTTAGCTCGCCTGTTCAAAAAGTCTACTCACTTAGTCATTTTCTATGTAAAATCGTGGCTTCAGTCAACATTATACGGTTAGCTCACTTGTTCACAAAGTCTTTTAGTGTTGTCCATCGTGTGTCGTCAACAGCTTGCTTCAAACTTCCCTCAAGCTTCTTCACCAAATTCAACCAAACTTCACAGGACTGTTTCCTTGATCGTCTTTTTTAAAGGTGTATTATTTCTGTCAAAACTCTGGTTGCCATGGTAATTGAAAGTAATTGATAAATAAACCACAAGGCCCAGAGCTTAAATGTTTGTACCATTTTAGTTGTCTACTACCAAGTCTGTGAAACTCATGCCCCTTGGGTTAGAATCGCCCCACCACTTTGGTATTAGTATTACATTGTCTTTTTAAAAAGTTTTTTTTAAATCTTATAGCGTAAAACCAAAAGCCCCTAGGGTTTGATATTTAGTCTTTAGCATTATATAGTTTCCCTTCTGCAAAAAAAATTCAAATCACTCCCAATGGATCAACACTTACATCACCCTTAGGTCACTTGTTTACATGGACTTGTATAGGGATCGACCTTAACTAATACAAAGCCCAGAATTTAGGTATTAGGCAGATAGCATCACCTACTGTGCACCACAAAGTGTGTTCAGAGAATGGCCAAGATGTCAAAGATTGCCCCATCCTTGAGTTCACGTGTATGTATAGGGTAGAAACTTTAATTTCTGTTAATAAATGTTTGGTACTTACATGTATGTGACCGTGTACAGAAACTGTTTCAGAGATGTTCATTCATTTAATACTTCGAATTCTTCAAGTGACTAAATACTTCGTCTTAGAATGAACTCTGTCTCCCAAAATATCACAACCCAATTTGACTGAAGGTGTCTAGGTGTTGCAATGGAACTCACGTGAGCGATATAGGCCATTATCGCCGTATTTTTATTATGTCCTTTAATGGACCACTCATCGCTTTTACAAACCCTAAAATAACATTAATTGCATAAACTAAGGCCGCCTGATATGTAATACATGTGATATTCTTTTGACAATTCATGAAGTTATGTATTCATTCTAAGTTTCAGAAGTTTTAAAGACGTATATGGCAGAAAATTGTTTTTATTGTTATGTATTTATCAACTGCATATACAGTAAACTCCGTATATAACAACTCCGGATATAGCGAAATTCTGGATATAACGAACACATTTCCTTGGTCCTATGTTTCTTCCTTCTTTTTTTTTAATATTAAAATGCTGTATGGATATAACATACTCCAAATATAAAGAACAAATTAAAAAGGTCATTTTAGGTTCGTTATAAACGGAGTTTACTGTATTACTATTGGTATGTTTCATTGTTGTATTTTAAGTATCTTAAGAAATGGTCTTTTACTTAGATTAATCTGCCTATAATTTATAATCTAAACATTTTGAACATAAATTTGAAATAAAGACAAATACTGTTAATATGCTTAAAACCTTAAGTTTTCATTGTGTTTCTAATTTCTGTCTAAGACAACAGTTGAGTTGCTATAAAAAATTACTATTATTATATTGTGATCATGAGCTTACGCCTGTGTCTGAAATAGTTTGCCTGAATCTGCGTTAAGGTAACATCTTTGTATAGCCAGGCGAAAAGATGCATGTTCATATTTATCTTTCAGTGTTTACAAATATTCATTTCAGCACTGGTGTTCGAAGTATATGTGTTCTTTTGCCAATTTTGGGTCTAACCTGGGTGTTCGGTGTGTTATCAGTAAACGAAGATTTAGTTGTCTTCCAGTATATATTTGCAATATGCAACTCTTTACAGGTAAGATCATGTTTGACGTTTTATTTAGCAACACCATTAAAATTGTTTAATGACTGACAGTAATTTGGTCTCTAATATGGAAGTAAATATTTCAGTTGTAAAAATGCTTCCTGCATAACGTTAATAAACACGTTCATGGATACATTCTTAGTGCACCAATCAAATCTCGACGTTTTTCTCTATCTATTTACCCAAATAGGGAGCTAGGAGAATGGTTTTTATTGGATAATGAATGCACTCATTTAGGCAAACAGAAAGAGGTGTTTTTGTATCTTAGCCATTATTCATTATGTTTCAAGTGATACTGCTCTTCGAAGTGAATGTCTACAATAGTTTTATGAAATAGATTTGGTCTAAATTCATATTTTTAGAAAAATTGATCGTTACAAAGTTTAAACTATAATATAGGGATTTATATAACAACTTTAGCTAATTGTATAAAACGATTTACTTTCTGTCCCAGTCAAAAATTTAAAAATCCACCTATTTTCGTTTCTATCTTTTAATATTAGTTTATTTTTGCTCAACTGCGAAACAAGTTTTTACAAATTGTATTAAAAGGGTGTTGATTAAATCACATAGTGACATAAACCTTAAATATTATATTTTGTTGAACAACGTTTTACTAGTGCATAGGCAGTTTAAGTGTGATGTAACTAAATAAGTTTATACCATACCATAAACATGTCTGTTTTTCTTTCTTTGTTTCAGGGATTTTTGATATTCCTCTTTCATTGTATCCTCAACAAGCAGGTATTCTTCATTTTATGTAATTTATATTACTTCGTATTTGAAAACTTGTTATCACTTTAAAATGTCGAAATGAGTAATGTCACATGATCACTTTGATGTAAGATCACGTGTAGCTCTTATGTTAGTAAGAAAAACATCTTACCAGCAAAATTGACCGTGTACATGCTATAATTATAGCGCGGTATATTTTTCAATGATAGTGCAAAAAACACGTTTTCTTTCAACGCGTTTGGTGAAGAGGCGACCAAAATGAAAGAAAGGTATACAAGTCAACAGTGTTTGAGAGTAAAGAGAACATGGTTCTATCATTATTCTACACGTGAATTCATCATTCCACATAATATATATGAGTGTTTAAAGAGCTAATTAGATTTTGATTTTTTTATCAAGAGATACAGTTAGATGGTCATTGTAGAATGATGTCCGATAAATAGCGTTCCATGAAGGAATACTGTTACCGAATAAATGTAACATAATACTGTAACAGTGAAAATATTAGAGTAGATGGTATTTTGAAAAGAGATTTGTTTCCTTGTGGAAATGCGAGATTTATATATGTTGCGTAGCGCATTGGTCTTGCCTAATATATTACATTTTTATTGTATATCTATGTAGAAAAGTGTAACATGCACTTCCCTTTTTAAACACGCCAGTATTTTGAATAAAATGTAACGTAATACATAATGTGATAACAAATGGATGATGAAACAAATGTTTAACAAAATGTTGACGAGAATCACATTGATTACCTTCGATTGCAGTTGAAGCAAGCACTGAGGCAGCGAAATGAAAGGAAGAAGAGTCTGGCAACCATAGAAAATACTTTCAAAAATCAGCACTCTACCACTGGATCAACTGTATGTATTAAATTAGAATTCTCAACTTGCCAAACCCTTCAAATGCTAGAAAGGGAATGATTAAAAGTAAAAGTAAATTTAATAAGTTTTGTATTCAATAGTTGATAAAATCAGCGGTTTAAAATATGCTGCAGTACCGTAAACCATTCAATAATCTATGTAGAGTTGTTGTTGTACAATTAATGGGTGGATGCAATTTATTACAGAAGGCCTCTATATTGATTAATTGTGGAAAAATGAGACATTTTTCGCCAAAGGTTCTTCTTTGAAATTGTATTTATTTATAATTTCACTTTCATTGAACAAATAATCTATGCTTGGAGAATATAATGTCCCTTTAATAAACACTGACATTTATAACATCCAGAAATCGAATTTGGCAGGAGTTATACATTTGTACCCAACGTCTTGCAAATAAACATGAGTATGACTCTGTAAAGTTTATTTTATACACCAGTAGTCACACAAAGCTTAAAAATCTCAAAATACTAATTTTCCTGTTAAATACGTCCAGCGCTTGGTAAATTGTCTTGTACCTTTTCAGAGCTACATCTCAAATGAGAATAAATTTAATCAAAACAAAGATCCCATTATTGGAAGTAAGTATCTTTCGATTTATAACTTGACGTTTTGTTTTTGGTATTTTCTGAATTTATTAGGATACAGTTTTAATCTGCAAAAAATATTATGTGAATAAGAGCTTAGGTTAAGTAGGTATTCCCTTGTTGTGCTGTATTCGCGTCCTTCAGTCTAGAAGATTATGACAGAACCACCAACATTTTTCGTGACTCATTAAACGTAAGAAGTCACCTGTCTCAAAGTAGCACTTTCATGGTAATTCCTAGATTGTCAATTATCATTATGCACATCGCCGCTGATGTGATTCGAATCCACAACCTCCGGGTTAAAAGTCCAACGCTCTATCCATAAGTTGTTTATTTACGATTGATTTATGATTTTTCTTAGAAATTGTCGATTAATATTAAGAATTAGTTGTACATCCAGTCTGTAAATTATCCGATTTTGATTTCTTATTACGGTTGAATGGAGACTAAATGTCATAAAGTGGATTATTATATGTTATATATTTTCATTTTGCTTTAAATTTTTAGCTTCTAATCCGTTCCTTGAAGCTGATCGTCAAATGAAAGAACTGGTTGGCAAAAAGAAGAAAGATGCCAATGTAAACGATAAGTTTGAAGCTAATAATAGAGTAGATGTTGAAAAGAACAATAAAGCAGTAGATTTAGATGATGTGAAGATATCAAATATTATCAGAGAATCTGAAGTTATGGGCGGAATGTCTGGTGTTTCTTCTATTCTTCAACTTGAAAACCGCGATGGGGCGAATAAAAAGGTAGGAACCGTTTTACAAACTCTACAAAGGTGAGTCGGACCTGATATAATATAAAGACTATATCGTTTTTATATGTTCCATTTTAAAGAAATAAAGATAAGTAACACGTAAGGTACAATGCTTTTTATAATAGAAGAGGTTCACACCACTATCATGCTGTTGTGCAGTTTTATGATTTCTTAAATGGTTCAAAAGAATTGCCATGCAGCACTTTTATTGACGATAAACAATCAATTTGGCGTGAGGGAATTTTTACCTGTATGTTTATCAGTTAAGTTTTAAATGTATGTCTAAAACTGTAAATTGTCATTTTAGGAAGATATAGTCTTCTATACGGGCATGCGAACTGTTCGCTTTTTGGTAATGCATTTTGAGTGCAATATTTGAAAAGGGATTTGGTACTTACTTTTTTATCAATGTAGTATTGATCTATGTTCGTAGGTGGTAAAAGTTTCAAAACCCAAACTAGAGTATCTTTTGTCAAATATTGAGTCACAGACTTTAAAACTCTATTGTAGCTACGCAAATCATATAATTCCTGTAAATAAATGTAACTTTTAAACAATGTTTACTTTTAGCAGATTTGTTTTTGATATGTGTAACAGAGATGTCTATTATGATCAAATATCCGAGCTTAAATTTCCGTTTGTAGGCACAAACATCATTTCAAATTTACATTTTCCATTCTACATTTGAATAATTAGTTTTCATGTTCTTAGTCAGTTTGAATATACCCAAGTTTAATTTTCACAAAGCTTTAATCAACAACAACAAACAAGTTAACTAACCATATGGGTGTAGGAAGTGTTTGAGTGCAGTGTAGTACCATTGTCCTGTGTGATGTGATCGGTGTATAAACACCTTTTATTGAACGCGGATCACTATAAACACTGTTATTTGACACTTACACATCATAACTGTGGTAAGCGTTCGTCGATACTTAGGTAGTAATACAGTAGCTGTAAGTATGCTGTGGAATGATATTTTATTTTGGTTCAACAATTTTGAGTCTATAAACGAGATGAAAAAAATACAAAAGTAGTATAAATTAGTACATCATATAATGTAGACTATTATGTGATACGCAATATTCTTTGACAACTGTTTTGGAGTAATTGATACCGCGTATATTAACAGAAAAGCTAAGATGAAGTTCTTCCAAATATTCTCTGGCTTTGCAGTGCAGGTGTCTGGTATTTGGTTTTTAATAATTAGACATATGCGAGTACAATTTCAATACATAATGTATTTTGTCGGTCACTACATCTCTCTTGAAAAGCCATCATGAAAAATTGTAAATTGTGCTTACTATTTCCTCTAATAATGTGGCGTAATGATGTACGTTAAGTCCTTACGTTGTTTTGTGTATAGAAGTTGCAGCATAACTTGTCTAGAATATATCATTTTTAGCCATGTTTTCCAAAGGAAAATCTGGATATTAGATAGGCGTGTATCGGCAGGCGATTTGGTCAGCCGATCAGTAAGTTAAGCATCGTGTATCCAATTTTCACTGAACTTGCTGATACTTTTTATGGGCACAATATATCGGCCAATTTCTATAACAAGTCTGACCTGCTCCGTCAATCTAGAGTTATGGCCCTTGAATTGACAAATAATTACCAAACTGACATCGTGCGTTTTCCTACTTGACTAATTGTCATCCAATTACCATAAAAATGAGCGCACTGTTTATGGTCACAATTCTGAACAGGTTACTCTAGTTATTGTTCTTAAACCGCGAATTTTTTACCAAAATGACCATGTCTGCAGTCTGGCTTATGTTTGGATAGACATCCGCAGTCTGGCTTATGTTTGGATAGACATATCATTGCAGAATTTTATGAGTGGATAGCTGATATCAATACATATTTGTTCGTTTTGGGGTCACTGGGGTCAAGATAACATTTACTAAAATAGAAAAACGGTTTTCAGTCAATAATTAAGTATTTAGGTATTTTCCTAAAACTTGATGGCTGGAGAGCTTATATCCAGACGTAGGCTGTGATTACTTTTATTATCCCCCGCCAAGGCGGAGGGATATGGTAATAACTCCGTCCGTGCAACCGTCCGATCGTCCGTCACACTTTTGTCCGGAGCATAACTATAAAAGTATTCAAGGGAATTTATTTAAACTTTACACACAGGATATTGAGAGGAATTGCAGTGTACAAGGACCTTAACTCTAGCTTGTCCTTTTTGAGCTCACCTGGCTGTGCCTAAAGCTTAGGTATTTGGCATGTAGCCTTGCCTAGTGGACCTCTACCAAAAGTGCTCAAATCATGACCCCTGGATTAAAATTGACCCCGCCCGGGGGTGACACTTGATTTTTCATAGGTTTCTCTAGGATAAACTTTAAAAATCTTCATCTCCAAAACCATAAGGCCTAGAGCTAAGATATTTAGTATAAAGCATTGTCAAGTGGACCTCTACCAAGTTTGTTCAAATCATGCCCGTGTGGTCAATATTGCTCAGACCCAGGGGGTCACTTGTTTTACATAGACATATATAGGAAAGCCTTTAAAAATCTTCTTCTTCGAAACCACAAGGTCTAGAGCTTAGATATTTAGTGTGTAATAGTGTCTAGTGGTCCTCTTCAAAGTTTGTTCAAATTATGCCCTGGGGTCAATATTGGCCCCGCCAAGGGGGTCACTTGTTTTAAATAGATATATATAGTAAAACCTTTAAAAATCTTCTCCAAAACCACAAGGTTTAGATCCTAGATATTTAGTGTGTAACAGTGTCTAATGGACCTCTTTAAAGTGTGTTCAAATCATGCCCCCAGGGTCAAAATTTACCCTGCCCAGGGGGTCGTTTGGTATAGAAAAAACTTTAAAAATCTGATTTTCTAAAACTTCAAGGCCTAGAGCTTAGATATTTGGTATTTTATATTGTTTAGTGGTCTTCCACCTTCTTTGTTGAAATCATGCCTTTGGGGTCAAAATTGACCACACCCACCAGGCAAGTGCACTTGTTCTCAGGTGAGCGATATAGGGCCATCATGGCCCTCTTGTTTAAATTATCTCCCTTTATTGAATGTTCTTGTCCGGCGCATAATTCCTTAAGCACTGAACCGAATTAATTCAAATTGCATATACTTACAGAGGAAATTAAGACGCAGTGCAGTGTCTAAGAACTATAAACATACCTTACTCTATTTTTGAGTAATCTCTCTTTATTGAATTTTTATAAAACACTATTGTCCGGAGCATAACTATAAGGTATTCATTGGAATTTGTTTAAACACACAGACAGAAGACATTGAGAGGAAGTGCAATGTTCAAGGAACTAAACTCAAGCTTGTCCTATTTTTTAATTATCTTAGGAAACACTTAAAAAAATTTCTTCTCTGAAATCACAAGGCCTAGAGCTTAGATATTTGGCATGTAGCATTGCCTAGTTGACCTCTTCAAAGTTTGTTCAAATTATGCCCCTGGGGTCAATATTGGCCCCGCCCAGGGGGTCACTTGTTTTACAAAGACGTATATAGGAAAACCTTTAAAAATCTTCTCCTCCAAAACCACAAGGTTTAGAGCCTAGATATTTAGTGTGTAACAGTGTCTAGTGGACATTTTCAAAGTGTTTTCAAAGTATGCCCCATTAGTCAAAATTTACCCTGCCAAGGGGATCGTTTGGTATAGAAAAAACTTTAAAAATCTGATTTTCTAAAACTACAAGGCCTAGAGCTTAGATATTTGGTATTTTACATTGTCTAGTGGTCTTCCACCTACTTTGTTGAAACCATGCCTCTGGGGTCAAAATTGACCACACCCGCCAGGCAAGTGCACTTGTACTCAGGTGAGCGATATAGGGCAATCATTGTCCTCTTGTTAATTTTCTTGTCCGGACCACAATTCCTTAAGTACTGAACTGAATTAATTCAAATTGCATTCACTTACAGAGGTAATTAAGACGAAGTGAAGTGTTTAAAAACCAAAACCGTACCTTACTCTATTTTTGAGTTATCTTTCCTTATTAATTTTTTATACCGTTTGTCCGGACTCCGAACCCCGAAAGTATTTTAGGAATTGTTTAAACTTTACACCCAGACAGGGACTGGAGAAAGTGCGGACGGCCTACCCCTATTTTTGAATTATCTCCATTTATTACTTTTTCTTGTCAGTGCTATAGCTCCTTAAGTAATGAACTGAATTGATTCAAAATGCATTCAATCATAGTGGACATTAAGATGCAGAGCACTTTCTAAAAACCATAACTCAAACTTACCCTGGTTTTGAGTTATCTCCTATTATTGATTTTTCGCATAAAACGTTAAGCATGCAATTTCGGATTTTTAGAGAAGTGCGACATTAACACAATGCAGGTGAATAACCATCAACACGTTATAATTACTAATATTTTATTGAATTAGAACCTATACCAGATCCATCCCTCTCACCTTAAATTTCTTGGTCATAGAAATAGCACTCCGCGGGGGGATGGCCATGTCTAACATGGCTCTTGTGATCATTTGAGTCAAGTTCAAGATCACTATTACTAGAAATAAGAAAAACAGGTTTCCGAACAAACACTTTTCTGATGTATTGACACAAAACTTGATTGGCAGGTTGCTTTGACTTGGTCTTTGCGACATAAGAGCCTAGGTCAGTGTCGCTATTATGAGAAATAGATATTTTTTTCTATCTACGACTTCAGTTCAAATTGTCGTGAATTTTAAATATAGATATTTATCTTTGAGACGTGTAGTACGTTATAGCAATAAGTTTAGCTTACATCATTTTAGTTATCTCCCTTTCGAATATATACATATATATATATATATTAACTATTTAAGGGATTGACCTCAAATTTTAAATGGAAATTGATAATTATAAGACAGACTGCAGTGGGCAAGAAGTGTAAGTCTACTCTTTTTTAGCTATAATAATAATAATAATAATAATAATAATAATAATAATAATAAAAGCTTTATTTATTTAAGGTGATATGCACATTATAATCTAATTTTCAATACGGCCTTCAAAGTTAAGAAACAAAAGAAAAAGCATTATACTTAAAATTAAATCACCTGGCAAAGTTAACACTGGAAAGATGCATTTACACATAAGGCTTCTAAACATTATGTCAATAAATGCATTCATACATGTACATTCACTGACATACACTCAAAGGACATGAATATAAATTAGACATATAAAGAAAAATGTAGATTAACTTATCATTATTATAAAAAAAACACGAGCTCTTGTCGTCACTTGATTGTCGTTGTCGGCGTTGGTTAAGTTTTGCGTTTAGGTTACTTACATGGAAACTTTTGATAGCTATCACTATGAAACGTGGAAAACTTGTTCACAATCTTTCTTCACATTGTATGCTATAGATGGTGATTGTTATCTGTTTTTTTTTGGTTAAAACATGCATTTTGATAGATTTTGGACATAGCTTCTTCATTTTTTGTTAGATTAATTTCAAATTTTCCACAAAAAATAAATTGATAATGTACTTTAACATATCAAATAGGTTGTTGACTCCTACATTTAGGGGGGGGGGGGAGGAGGGGGGGTATTTTGGACTATGTCATTTTTAGCAAGTCTGATATTTTAAGTTTTGTGTTTAGATCACTTACATTCAAACTATCAAAGCTATACTTGGAATACCTGTTCACTATCAAATGTACAATAGAATGAATGAAGAGCTTTACAAGTTACTTAACCCTGTCATGTATTTTGACTGGATTATTGCCCCTTCTTAACTTAGAAATTAACACACACGCAATATTTTTGTAACAGTGAACATAATGCAACCAAACTTAGTGTGTATGAAGTATCTATGAATATCTTTAATTGGATTGTGTTTTAGGGCTCCTTGGGTTAAGGTCTCTGTTACTTAAAATAGGAAAATCGTAATATATTC
>JAFMSR010001775.1:0-25011 GCA_022818135.1 Saxidomus purpurata
TCAGATGCTGTTTGCATTATTTTGTTAAGATGCCATTGTTGTCGCACGTTTAGAAGCTTGAATCAAATATATCAATTGATTATCAAACCGCTGCCACTAGTGTATCGATTCTCTTCTAGTATTGATAAAAGAAAGCAAAACTTCGTCTGGTTTTAATATTTAATATTTCCAGAGAAATCACACTGTTATTGAAACAATCCCAACCCCAGGGCTCCAACATTGGAGTAGTAGGTTAGGTAGGAGCCTGCGACTTTTACCTATGCCATTGATGTATGTCTTTGTTCCTGTCCTAGATCCACAACCTTACTATCAGTTAGTTTATTTGATATATGTTGTGATGCTTACACCTAGGCTGAGTACTGTTGAGCTTTGACAAATGTTGTCCGGCTGTAAGTGAAACCTCTTAATCGTCACCAAAATGTCTCGGGAATAATTTCATTTCTATCTGCCAGTAAGAAACGTAACTCAATATAATTAATTTCTTGCGTGTTTTCAAAGTATTTCTTTTGTTTAGACAGTATCTCTAGACCAATATGTAATATGGCCTTGTTAATTAATAACTATTATCACGAGCTTTGTCCAGCTCCACTTCTCGGTATTGAGAGTCTGATAAAAACTGACGAGCTCATTTTCTTACAAACTCATATCTTGCAGGAAATGTAACGTTTAAAATAGTTGCCATAATATCTCATCAAAACGAGAAGCTCAATACTGTATAATATCTGACTGAACATATGTATTTGTTTTCCTTTTTCTCTCACTCTACATTTTCATCATATTTAAAAACGTATAATAATTTGTAAAGGAAGAAACACCAGAGTATACATGTATTACAAACTATTTACAGAGTTGCTTCGCTTTGATATCCGTTGTACGACTGAAAGATATGTATCCAACTTCTTTAGGGATAGCTAAAATATCTGTCGAAGGAAGAGACCTTGTTTGTTCAAAAGTGTGTAACAATAAATTGTAGTATGATTAAACCTATCTGCAACACCATTCCTTAATGGATCTGGTTGTCTATAAATAGATAAAAGGACAAATGTTATGTCGTTCTCTTGCTGTACAATCGTATTTTCAGACTTATTGGATGTAGGACGAAGTTTGGGTTTATCAATTATTACACTAATTCCAGACACGATCGTGTCGTTCCTTTGGAGTAAGAGAGTACCAGTACGAATGCTTGAAAATTGATGTAAATTAATCTTAATAGACTACGTCTTGAAGGGTCATCCATTTTTTCTTTCTTCTGGTAAGATCTTGTGGTGTTTTTTGGATATTTTTCGTTCACTGTCTAATATAATTTAAGATAACGTATCTTGGTATTTTAACTTTTAACATTTGAATCCGATTCTTATCTTTTCTTTGGTTTGTGGAAAACAGATGTTGAAACGATACATAACTGGCATTTAAAAATTAAGTGCTAGTGTCTTGTTAGAATATTTCTATTTTAACAATATGGATAGTTGCTATCGTTTATATATTATATTTCTTTGTGATATAATTGCTGAAAAAGCGAGTAAACAAGAGAATGGTAGATAAGAATGAATGAAGTTTTCTTGTGAGATAATGTGGTTGTTTCCCTTCGATACCAAGTGAAATCTTGCATATGCGTTTAAAGGCTACAGAAAACAAAATATATAGAATTTGTTTACAACCAGAGATCGTCTAGAGAAGTAATCATGATTTTTGCTTCCAGAGAAGGTCGGTGTTATCATAGATGGTATTATAGAAGAGATTTAGTGCCTTGATAAACAGTTTGTACAGTGGAATATACCGCCGTTAATCTTGATAAAAGAGACGAGAGGGTTGGCAAGTTAAAGTACGTGATCTTATTCGAATATTTACAACCGTAAAGAAACAGTCTTATTTGTCATGCGAACCTATAATTTTAAACAATTGATTGTGTAAAATTACCAATAAAATATTACTTGTGGTGAAAATGGGCGGGAGAGCAGTGGTTGTAATGATTTCATATAATGTTTTCGTTTTACCCCTAGAATAAATTTAATTTAACACTTGTTATCTTCAACACAGGTTAAATTTCAATCTCTCATTAATCATTATTTTAAAGACAAGAGCTCGTATTACTTAATTGTATGTAGTTTATCTTTTTCGGTTCTCCTACGGTAGTCAAAATGCTTTGTTAAAGCTTCGCCTGGCAGCGAGCTGGTTATTATTATAATCACACTAAACTGCAGTCAAAATAGAATATGAGAGAAAAGGTGAGATTCGGATCACTTCGGGCAAACAAATGACTTGAATGCCTGCATTATCGTATATAATGGAACGCTATACAACCGTATCTTCGCAGTGGTAGAGATATGAAGGCTGAAATGGACACCTCTTCATGATTGACACCCGCTGACATGATTGATAGAGTAGCGCTGTTAAACCGCTAAAACGCTGGGCGGAGCAGACGAATATTGTTAATGCTTGTTATTGGCTGACTCGGTTCTACATGGGATACGCCACATGTCGGACTGTTTTAATACAGCTTACACGGTTTACGATAGATAATACTTGAATGCTACGCTCGGAATAAGATCCGTGCTGTGAGAGTTGTACGGTCTAGTTTCATATTCGCATAATAAACTGAAGTTGGTGCATGTTATGTTTATGAAGGAGAGTTACAAGTTTTGTTTAAGGTAACATTGTTAAGTTTAGAAACTGAAAATGGAGACAATGGGAATACAATGTACAATAAACTGGAAAAGAACAAACTAGGATGGAATTTAACGAAGATAATTTTGAAGCTGGCTTAATGCCATGTTTATGTGTAGACGAACGGTGATTGTATTTAGTGGGATTTGCAGTGGCAGTGCTTTACAGCCTTTTCATGACTGATTTATAGTATACAAGTGAAGAGAATGGCCGCGGCAGGTGTAACAATAACAGTGTTGTTGTTATTTGTTTCGTGCTCATTGTGCACGAGCGGAAGAATGGAAGGGACGGGTATAGTTAGATCATGTGACGTTATAAAACTGGACCTTTGCAAAGACCTTGGATATAAAGTTACGGGTATGCCAAATGTAGTCAATCACACCAATGTTAAAGATGCTGAACTGACATTGCAAACTTTTTCACCTCTCATACAATACGGTTGCTCGAGTAATTTGAGATTTTTCTTGTGTTCGGCTTATTTGCCAATGTGCACAGAGAAGGTCAAGACAACCATTGGACCATGCAAACCATTATGTGAAAAGGTCAAAAGTAAATGCCAACCAGTATTAATAGATTTTGGTTTTCCATGGCCAGATGCTCTCAACTGCTCAAAGTTTCCCGTGGAAAATAACGAAAATCACATGTGTATGCCTGGACCAGAAGAGAAAGAGGAAGACTCGAATCCACGGGATAGAGTTGGCTACTCCTCGACAGTTTATAATGAAAACCCTTCGGATGATGGGATAGCGAAGCCAAAGGAAATCCCATGTGGTCGGTACAGTCACCCTGAAAATTACATATATATCAACCGAACAAAACGATGTGCTTTAAAATGTGACAAGAATGAAGCATTCAGTGGTAAAGATAAATATTTTGCAGACATCTGGATGTCGATATGGGCAGGCCTATGTTTCGTGTCGACTTTATTTACTGTTTTAACATTTATCATAGACTCCCAAAGATTTAAATATCCAGAGAGACCAATTATTTTTCTATCAATGTGCTACAACTTCTACAGTATTGCTTTTATTATTCGACTTATTTCGGGCCGCGATTCCATTGCTTGTGATAATATTGACAGTCATAGTAAAATCAGAATTTTAATCCAAGAAGGTTTAGAAAATACAGACTGTGCCATAGTTTTCTTACTTCTTTATTTTTTCGGGACAGCAAGTTCCTTGTGGTGGGTTGTTTTGACTTTAACCTGGTTCTTAGCAGCTGGTCTGAAATGGGGACATGAAGCAATCCAACTTCATAGTACTTTCTTCCATCTGGCTGCATGGGCTTTGCCAGCAATCAAAACAATTTTAATTCTTGTTATGAGAGACGTAGATGCGGACGAACTAACGGGGATATGCTTTGTCGGGAACCAGAATAATAAAACATTAATTGGATTTGCAATCTCTCCCTTATTAGTATATCTGATCGTTGGGACAAGTTTTATTATCGCAGGCATTATTGCAATGTTTAAAATTAGACGACGTGTTCGTAATGATGGCGTACGGACGGATAAACTTGAGGTGCTAATGATTCGAATTGGAATATTCTCAGTGTTATATACAGTTCCAGCTATGTGTGTTATCGGGTGTTTGTTTTATGAATTTGTAAACAGAGATTCTTGGTATATGTCAAACAGTGATAGTTCACCAAAGATCGAAGTGTTTATGTTAAAAGTGTTTATGAACCTAGTTGTCGGTATAACTAGCGGCATGTGGATTTGGTCCCAAAAGACCATCACGTCTTGGCAGAATTTCATTACCAAATTGTGTTTCCGTCGAGACGAAAGAAAACATGCTAAAACTTACACAGTGCCAGTGTATCACTATCAACAGATTCCAGTCAAAAACACACGAACGCTTCGCCATGAGAAATCCAAACGTACAGATTCTAACAGCGGTACAATAGTATAGTAAGACAACTAGAGCACTTAAGTGCTAAACGCACAATTATCATGTGCAAAAAGGCTTTAATGCTTTTGCGATTTTGTTTTGGAAAATGCATTATAAAGTATCTCGATAGTATTATTTGTGTACTATTTTTGTAAAAATCTCTCTTGTCATTTCAAAGGTGCCCTACTTGTTTCGTTGTCATGTTGATTTCTTTTTGTGGTAGCTATGTTATTTTGTCTGAAAGATGATCACCAGTTTTTTATACACCAAAGAATTGAAGTATATTATTTAACTTTTCCATATGTACGTACTGTATTTTGATATTATAAACAATTGGGGTAACGAAATAGCTAAATAAGCTTCTGTATCATCTATCATAGTAACTTCTATAACAGTTTTATAATTTATTCTTAATTCATCCGTTCAGATTATTTCATGCATTTAATCATTTAGCAATGCAATGGCTAGGTTAGCAGGGTTTGGCAGAATGTAAGTCTCTTCAAGTTGTATTGATCTCCATTTTGTTGGTTGTCTGTTGCCTTTAGTTGTTTCACAGTTAAAAATTAGAACGAGGGTTACGCCGTTTGTCTTACATAAATCTTACCAAAATTCAGAACTTCCAAAAATATCACAATTGTACTTTTGGTAAATACTGTTCATATAACTGGTCTGGTTTTCAACTGCTTTAGGATCACCAACAAATGTTTCAGATACTATAAATGTTACTGTTAATGACATTCAGCTTTTGATAAGTAATTCTTTCTTAATGTTTTACATTCAACTATTAACTTTTCGTGTTTCCAATATCAGGGAGGCCTGTAATTCAGATCGCCAAACAGTATGAAAGGGTTTAATGTTTGCTTGTCAATATTTCCACCGAGATTCCTTTCAAATGAAGTTTGAAATCCGAATTTCATGTAAAATTGAATGGGACGGATAGTTAGACCATAAACCACTTAACGGTGTTTACTTTTTCTAAATATACCAATTGTAAATCACACTGAATAGAATATATAACCATTAAAATTTGTCACTCGTTTCATAAATCAATAAGTTATTGATGACTTTGACAGCTGTAAAATTATATACAGGTCATTTCGTTTCACTAATTTTTGTCTACAAGTCCTAAAGTCATGTCATTTACAATATTTGGTATCTTGTGTTTTTTCTACTATCGGTTTTCCAAACATAAAGGAGTGCTCTGCTATTTTTTCGAGTCATGTAATGCATTGGGAACATTTGTATGCATTGTTTTACTTTGAAGTTTAATTACTACACTAGAAATGTTAATAGTTTAAATGCATATTACTCGTAAAACGGTAAAAGTAACATGTAGTTGACTTAATAAGCCTGCAGTAAATTGCCCTAGTATTGTATCCCGTATTTATATATTGATTATTCCGCCAGTAACGGGGCACTTGGGCTATTCTCAATTATTTGGTTTTATCGCAAAATCTGTGTAAATTCATCGTTATTACAATCTGATGAAACTAAACCCTCCGCATCTGTTTACAGTGTACCATAATTGCCTAGAACTTTTGATTCTTGGATATATTTAATCGATAAATCCATTGCAACCCTCTTTTATAACTACATAATCTTTATTGATTTGAAACGCTATGAATTGATTGAATTGTCAGACGGGACCTGGTACATATCCATGTGACAGGCATAGTTTTGTTGTTATATTAACGATCTTTGAACCTTTATCTCTCTTGTATCCGTACTGATACCCTTTTGTCCAATTTTAAAAGAAATTTATTTCATTCTATGCAGTTTATCTTGCGGCTTTACTCGGTTTAATTCGTACATGCCATTGCCGTTCATTCTTGTTGATATCCAAAGTTTTCTATTGCAGTTATTGAAAGGTTATTTCATACTGAACTTCCAAGTAGGACTTTTTTTTTAGAAAGAAAGCACATTGTTCACCTAGTTGAGTTTGTCTATCCGTTATATTTACACAGCTTAATTATCTAAGCGTTGAGTGAAAAAGAAATGTACAAATTATCTTTCAAACTCCTTCAGATCTGATCATGAGAAATGTTGTTTTAACACAAAAACAGTTTCGCCCCATCGTGATTCCAGTAAAAGTTTAATCTAATCAAGTTAACTGGTTTTATCTACAGGTTCTGTAACTTCTTAATTTATTTCGATATTTTGTTCTTACGTTTTTCGTGTAAGCCCTGAAATCAAAATAGTCCTATTTTGAGTATAAAAATGTTTCACAGGAATGTAAACCTGCTAAATCCTCTCGTATTTCATCGTTAATTTGTTTGATTACTTAATGGTTCTTCAAGTATGAGTTGGTAGCGTTCAGTAAGCATCGTCTGCAGGTTTTTATACGCTATATCCGCAGTCATTACACCCCCGGGCTTAAGGACTTATACTGTTATGATGTTTTATGCGTCTTGTTAGACAGTACAGGTTAGACTCATAAAGATTGTTGGGGTATACATAAGGTCGCTTCCAAAGTGAATGACTAGATAGATGTGTGATCCCTGGTTTGATGTACGAAGGATTAATTAGCGATGATAGAGTACTCCTTCTCTTTATTGACATCTTGATAGATTATTATTGCAGCGTTTCAATTTATGGTCGGATTAATCTGGCTGACATTTAATTGCTATTTCTTCCTTCTGGTTTTCCGATTTTCGTCAACTGGCAGAGGAATGGGTTTTATATTTTGCTCTCGCACGAGTAATAAAATTTTTTCTCCGTGCAGCTGCGAATAGGAAATGATTATAAATTTGCCAAATGTTATCGGTATACTTGAGGATTTAGAAATAAAACATTGTTCTAAAACTGTCAAACAGGGCTATCATTTTTATCTTGCATTCTCAAGTGAGCTCCTCCACAAGGTATTTGCATATTTATTGTAAACAAAGAAAAATGCGCTCGATCTAAAGTTATGAAAAATGCCATAAACGAAACGAAGACAGCTTTCATAATCCACTAGGTGAATTTCACAAAATGAAGACAGGTTAAAGATGATCTTATTAAAATGTTAACTTTGTAATTCATTTTGGCGGTATTTCTTCTTTATGCACATGGCTCTTTCCGATTTACGTAGTTAAAATCCTGTGCATATGTTATCGCTTCTTCTAATCATTTCTACCGGTTATACATGTTTTCAAGAAAAAAAACATCACTGCTAACCCCATATCCTTCGAAATATCTAAATCAGATCTCTCGAAGACGTAGTTAAGCTTTTCCAGACCTTCTCCTGCTGTATGTTCAGGCGGCTGGAAATAATTATCATAGACACGGTGGTCGGTATTATTGTTCACAAAAGCATTAAACTCGTGCCGAAGAACATTTTCAAAGTAGTGTTGAACATTAAGATACTGGTGCATTTTAGAATACAGATATGCATACAATAATCTTATCACATAGACTGTTAAGCATCGGAATGTTTCTCTATAAAACTTAATAATAAAATTTCCAACATAGAAGTTTAGAAATGAATTATCTAAAGGGAAGCTCAGTTTTGATAGATTTTACCGTTTTCATACGCGTTGCAATTGTACAACGGTTCAAAAATCACATTAAGTGCTAATGCATTACAATTTAACCTTTTTTCATTTTTCTCGTGTACCCCTTTCTTTTGAACTGTTTATTCTCTATTCTAATCTTATCGGGTGCTATGCTATTATCGTTAAACTATCAGGAGTATTCAATGTATTTTCAAGTCATACACCATTTCGTACCTGTGGTGGAAAACCGTGGCATATTTTATTGTATGCAAAACAACATACATCAGTTTGGCACTTAAGTTGTTTAAGCATTTTACGTCACCCACTGTGAGGCTTTTTAACTGACATTTTTACTCCCGTTTTCATATATCATTTCCCCCAAGAATATGCATTCAGCAAGTTTGTATTTTTTGCTAATTCTGTGTTAAATTGCATTTCGGGGCGTATTTTAACCACTCAGTTGTGTCTGTTTTTATTTCAAGAATGTGATGTGTTTTCAGAGAAACTTTAATTGAGTACAAGTTCCAGTTCAAAATAATGTTTATTTCAACCTCATCTTGTAAGCGGTCTGTGTTATGGAGAACATTTATATGTAAATTTCGGTGTTCTTTTCACTTGTTAGAACGTGTTTGTGAATATTTTTAATTGTTTAACGTCATAAAGTAGCAGTATTATGAAGTGTCATGGACCCCTTTATGACCCATTCATTATATGTCTCTCTCTGTCTCTCTATTCTCTCTCTCTCTCTCTCTCTCTCTCTCTCTCTCTCTCTCTCTCTTCCCTCTCTACCTCTTTGTTAACCAAACTATAGGATTGTTGAAATCTTGAAGAATTCACTCAGTCCAGTTCACTCATTCAAGGTTAAATCTGCATATACTCATTCAATACAGTTTAGAAAACACCACAGCAAAATATTTGCCACAAATTTCTTCCTGATATAATGAATTAGTAATCTGTAACCTTAAATTAAGCTTAATTTTATAAATATCAGTGTATTAGCTTTCTTGATCGTGGTGAAATGGAAAAGCTGTTACTTTTAAGATTGGTGGTCCGACCTATAAAACAAGTTGACACTTCACCGAAAACCGAATGCATTTTTTCAAAATTTGTTGCTTACTAACTGAGCCTACCCCGCTCTCAATGTCAAAAAGATTACGGTCTAATTTATTCGGATGTTTTCTATGTACCCGGCATTACTTATTCATGTAGCTTTCGTGTATTGTAAAGAAATCCGACACCTGAGTTAAAACCTATGAAAGAATTTTAAATACTAAAATATGATATGCATCTTTCAGTTGCTTGTCCTCTTACACTGGTCTACGGTAGTCTGTCAGCCTGCATCACGTAATTCAGTAGCGCTATACAATTTTTATTGCTATTTTTTGAAGTGCTCCCTGTTTCTTCAACATTATATTGTATATACAACATGCATTTCTTTTCACCTAACTAAAAGCGGCATGATTATTTATGGTTACTTAAAGCAGTGATATGCAATCTTGTAATATGGCCACTCGCCTAATAAGAAAGAATGACAAAGTATCAGAAATTTCTCTTAAATGGGATGAGGGAGCCTGCATTAAATTATCGTTTAATTTTATTACCGATAGATAAGGCCATTAAGTTTCAGTATTTTGTTGGCAATGGGATCATTTCCGCTTGTTTTTAATACCATACTAGGGTGTACCGCTACATTTGGACGGTACAGTGATACAAAATATAAGCGTGTAAATTCATTACGTGTATAATTGTGTCATTTTGTTATGTTAATTAAATTTCGTTTGGCTTATTTTATACAGTATTAAAGAATGATTCATTCGGTATTATATGAACAGCCTTTTATTCTTAAATGAGATCTTTCATCCTTTCAAATGCATTGTGCAGTAAGGTACGGATTTAAAGATATATTATTAATACTATATAGGGTTACGTTTTAATGAAACAAAAATCCTGGAACCAACTACCTATAAGCATCATTATTATTTTGATACTTAATCTTAGCTTCCCGGTCCAGATAATTTGAATGAAAAAGTCAAGGCCTTGCCACATAAATACTTTATTTGACAGGAATATTGTGTGAAGATAAGTCCTTCATGAACTGATGTATTGGTTACGTACCAGTAATGGTAAAACCCAAAACGCATAGCTTTCTGATACGAATCTCTCGTCTGACCCTTGGGATTAATTTGGTATTGGTTTCCAAGTTTGCATTTCATTTCTCCACTGTTACTATATGGGTCACGAAATGCTTAGTTAAAATATAAACCATCATGCAATATATCGTGGTAGGTCTCAATGAGACAGCAATACAGACACAGTAAAAGAACAAGACATTCTCTTTAACAGTAAACATGTTTGGATTAAGGATTTAACTGGTGTGAATGATGTTAACTGTTCTCTCATACTCTTCTTAGCATCTTTAGCTCCATTGTCTTCTCCTCGAGCAAGTGAGAAACCAAATGCCTCAAAGATACTTTTTATCACCGGCCCTGTTCTGGTTGCCTTTTTTTTGTTATGAGCAGCACATTGCAGCAACAATTAAAATATTGACACACAGCAAATTATGCGAAACAACTGTAAATTAACTCATAAAGCTATAATCAATTCAGTGACATTTATTACGTGTCTAATCCAGTCAAAGTGGCAGTGGTCTGTTTGTTCTATGTGTGTAAATACAAGCGTTTATGCTAGAATACATCTGATACCAGGAGGCTAGAATACTCTCTGATACCGGGAGGGTAGAACTTAACCTGATAATTACGATGATTATGGGAAAAAAGCATTTTTTAAATTTCATTATGGTGTTTTTCTTAGAACTTACCGGTCGCTGATGGGGACTTTTCCTTTCAGTCAAGAAATGTGTATTGTATAAATTTCATATATTTCACAGCTACTTCAAATGTGTTTGAAAATGGCTCTAGTATCAGTATTTATCTTCACCTATCTACAGCATTCAAATACTTTCATTAAATATTCCATATGTTAAGGCTGAGACAACCGTTATTCTTGGTTTGCATCTGAAGTCTCTATTTTTTAGTTCAGATATGATCTAATGTAAGTTTTGTTAGCTGTGAACTAAGTGTCGACATGTCAGTAAATTGTTTTCTTCAATTAAGGATAATGTTAAAATACATAGAAAAGTTTGACATGTCTATCATCTATGGTTTAACAGAATTTTCAAGTCTACCAGAGCAATTATATGTATAAATATCTGCAAATATGTATTACAATTTTTGAATTATTTGAATACCTAGCGCGAAATATTCCTAACCACTTTTTAATTAAAGAAGATTTTTATAATTAACCTTAGTTCTATCGACTTTTCGAAAAGCAGTTGTAACATTAGGGCATGACTCTGAAAACTTTTTATCAAAGTGTAAAATACTTTGTTACTTTTGAAGTATTATTGTTTCTTTTTTCCGTGCTATGTCAAAACCTTGTATCTTTTAATTGTAATGTTTTGAAAACGAGAGGAGTTAGTTTTCCTGTAACTGTGGAATTAAATATATATGTCGTTTAGATGGTTATCTTACCTTTGACTTGATAAGTTCGTTAACTGATTCCAACACGTGTTTATGTATTATGAGAGTATATCTCAGCATTTATATGAAATTCAGGGCATCAACATGTATCATATATGTGTTATGTGAATGTTTTGTTATTTATATGATGAAAAAAATTAAAATGACTACAATATAAAACTATTGCGTTTCTGTTTTGTATATAGTGGTATCTCTTGCAATGTTGCATTGCATGCAAGTGTATAATAGATAATAGCGACCATGTAATTAGATAGTGTTGTCTACATGCTCGTTTCTCCAGTCTTATCATTCATGTTCGTTTAGTTTTAAGAATTTGAGATATATATAGACTACCAAATGAGAAAGGGCAGTCCAGCATATATTTCCATCATCATATGGCTATATGCTTTGAGATTGAAAGCAGCTGACAATGGGAAAATGGCGTGGCGCTAAACTAGATATACAAGAATTTTCAGAAAAAAATGTTTAGTATGAGAAGGTCCGAATACCACGCCGAACACTAGCATAAATTGAGTACTTTCAAACAGTTTCTCCGTAGCAGTTTTAAAACTGAATGTCCTATAAGTGTTTGTATAGATTTAGCATACAGACAATACTTTAGCTGTAGATATCAAAGTCTTCACAAGGATTCAAACCAGCAGCATCTTGGGTCGAAGAATTGTTATATACCTGAATGCACTGAATCGTATAAGAATAGATATACAAAGTAGACCTAACTACATTACATGCTAAAGTGTTTAGTTTTATGGCATTAGGTTACTAGAAATGCTTGCGGTTTAATACCGCATTTTAAAAGTGCATCATGAAGAGTCTAGGTCGGCTTAATTTATATCTTGGTTCCACGTCCCATGTTTCTAAAACACTAAATGTGCTTGATATTAATAACAAAATCTAGCAATAGCTACGGTTTTTACTCTCTCTGTAAAAATATTTAAACTTGTAATTGCAGAATGAAAAAAATGAAACAATGGGTAAAACTGCAACAGAAATGCATTTAACCGCAATTACCGGTACATTCACGATGTATTTTAAATAAGCATTTAGCCACAAATGAGCGAATGTTACGGTTAATGAATCATATGATGATGCTACTAACATTCTGAAAATTGCTACAGTGTATAAATAATTACATAATGATCATCATCACATTCCCTCTTGACGACACTATCAAGGCTCCTGGTGTACAGAAGTACGCCAGCTTCCTGTCATATGAAGTACAATTTTGACCATTGTTCTGACCATAAGTGGTACTTTAAATGTTTGATCGTAAACATCATGAAAACAAAAACATTCATTCACATTCCTTTTCTGAAACAATCAATTTGTTGATATAAAAAGGGAAATGTTCAAGTAAAATTAAATAAAATCACCACGAACCACAAGGTCTGCGTTGGTTATTATGGTGGTTCCATTTTCTTTTTTGACAATATACTCACGTTTTACAGAAATGTTCACCAATAAACGAACTCTGTCAAACGCTTGCTGATGATCTTTGGCTGTTTAACCTTTATAGGCCTGCAGATTGCCAAGATCAGTTTTGCAAAGAAACCGCAGTAAATACTGGAAAATTCTTGCAATGCATTAAAGATACAAATCTGTAACCATAAGAAATAAATCTTTTTCATAGCATACGATTGTAAACAGTCTAAAGTGAATTTTGCACATTAAGAAGATCACATAATGACAAATGAAATCCCGAGAGAACAATATTCGGAAGGATTTGTCACTGCCAATAGTAATAAAAAGATTAGTTTTCTATTTGACATTCTTTGGGGAAAACACCCTGCTGACACCTATCCCATTAAGGTAATTCTAATAAAGGGTTTGAAGAAAAGAAAATTATATTAATTGCTTTATATAATAATGTAATGACAGGTTTATGACGAAGCATTATTGCGTTATGCCTCGTACATTATTTCTGATCAAGCACCAAGCATCACCTTTTTCTTTTCTCCTAACGGTGAAATCTCATACTCCAAATTGACAAAATGGCCGCGGAGAATAACACGTCTACAAATCAGAAGTAACCCTATGGTTTTTCTCTTCTTTGAACTCTTTATGATTGTAATAAATCTTGTAATTGAGTCTGGCTGCGCGAAAACCAGAACTTGGGTGCTGTGAACAGCATGGACCTAGACAAGCTTGTGCCTGCAAGAGTTGTACACAATGTCCATCTGTCTGCATGCTTTGCAGAATGCAAGTAACATTGTGACAGCCTTTATTTAGCTATAAATACTGGGCAATAGAAATAATGGTCAATAGAAGTACTGGTTAAAACAAATATTGTTTGTTGTATAAACCCGATACTACGAAATGCTGTTTATTATAAATACGTCTGTACAATGGTTGCGTGCATAAAGAGGTTGGATTTCCCACGCCAATGCTCATTAATAAAAGCATTTTACCTAATTGACACTGTGTTGCATCAATTCTTGCGCAATATACCAGGGCTTCATTGAGAGCTGACATACATTTACCAGTTGTATCAATTTATAAAAAGTGTAATTTTTGATAAGACGGTTTAGAATCTATGGTACTTGAAAAACCGTTGAAAACAATTCAACTGCTGAAGCAGCTTTTGAGCTGGAGCTAGCCAAGACAAAAGAAAGGAACATAAAGAGTGTGTTTTCAAACGGTTTAATACGTAAAGGTTCAGCAGTAGTACACTGGAAAACAAGGGTTCGCTAAATAGTATCATGTCACCAAGATTATATTCAGACGTGACAGAAATATTTTAATCATCTTAATAGAAAACGCCTGACAATGATGCACAGATGGACCAACTGGTAGACTTAATTATATACTTCAACATGTGTGAAGTTAATTATGAGCCATTCAAAATACTGAAATGCAATTGCTGTCAGAAACTGCAAACAAGACACAAAGACACTGAAAGAATAATTTAATAAAGGTCACTCCTACTTTGCATAAAAGTATATTGAACTCATCAAATCAAATCAAATCAAATCACAGTTTGAACACTGCTCTTCGTTTTGAACAAAATTAATATGAAAATACTGTACTGCTACAGCTTTAGCGAAAATATTTGTAAACTATCGATCAGCCTGGATAAACAGAATTTGGATGCCGAGTAAGGCTGAGCTGATAACACGGTGCATGTTTCCAGTGTTTGATAACAGAGCAGATACCGGGAGTCGGTGTTTATCTCAGCTATTTGGAGAGATACGGTTACGAGGCTTTCAGGACACGGGGAGAATTGGAGAAGCGACTGAATGTCTGGCTGAAACTTACACGATTTCTAGAGACAAAGTTTTATACAGCCAATTAGGAGACTGAATGGTCCTTTATTAAAGTTACGTGTTCCGCAGTAAAAACTGTAAAAATGTCTGAACTAATTTTTGATTCAGATAACGGAATATAATTAATGAACACCATTTTTAAGATTTTTGAAGACACAGATCTTGGTTGTGTCCCGGGAAACAGAAATATATCTCTGATTCATTTAGCAAGCAAATTAAACTATTTAAAAAAAAACAGGAAAAGACTGCAAAGAAAAATTATTTGTAAATGAATTTAATAAGTCAGATGCAAAAATGAATGCGCAACTACGAGCATTAATATGACGACTGGCATTTTTACATTTTATGATATAATTTCAGATCCGAATCAGTCATATTACTTGACCAAAAGTTTCTTAAACACTCGCAGAAGGACTCTATAGACTGAAAGTGGAATACAAATGCAAAATGCACCATAATTGAATTTAACGATGTCAGTCGTACCATATATAGCATAGATCAGTACATCTAGCGCATGTTTAATCATATAAATGTTTACCATATAAATCATGCTACAGTAAAATTTTCCATTATCATAACAGCGGTTCACAATTTAAACATACAATGCGACCACTAAATTTATTTAAATGAAGATCGAGTCCTGTTTAACAATTGCACTTGTACATAAATTTAATGAATGACATATTAAATATACCACTGTAGGACCCCATGAGTCACTGTAATACAATGTGTTTTAATACGTGTAGAACATGGCCTATATGTATCAACGTCTAAAATCTAGTCTTACAGGATAAGTTTCTGTTTGCACAAATTGCATGGACTCAGATGAAACTTTGTAATAAATTATAGTTCTTCATGCACTGACTAAAAGTTTCGACTAGCCCAAAAACTGTTTGCATCACAAAATATAAGCTGTTGCATTGTAAAATGTACGTATAAGCCTCCTCATGTAATTTAACTGATATGATTCCTCTACCTGTATCAGCAACCTCAATGTTGAGGGAATGGCTCGGAGTAAAAGTTCACATTGCCCTGTCTCTATTGCTCCTATCGCCGTCCCTAACTTCCACATGATATTTCAGTGACCACCACGTACGTTTCAATAAAGCTTGGTGTACACTGTCTTCCAAACTTTCTGAGATCTTGTTACTATAGTCCTGATCCATTGAGCCTCGTTGACTGCAGGGTTGATCTTTTTAATGCCATTTGACTTACCTTAGTACCTTTGTGCGCTATTCATAACTGTCATAATAAGGTATAATGTTGTTCATTGTTTGATTCATGTATCATTCTATCTCTAGCATGATGATCATTTGTAGGTATGATTTCCCTGAAGATACACACACAATTAAGGTTTTAGAAATTCCATTTAAAACAGATAGTCGAGCAGTTACAAGTACAATGCATATTATTTCCACATGTTTGTCAGGTCTTCTGCACGCCAAATAATAACGTACACTGCACAACAATTTTGCCCAAACGCCCAGTTGTAATTTAAATTATATTGTAATAGTTAAGGTGAAAATAGACTCATTTAAAGAAAATATGTGTCCAGTTTGATGTATGTTGTGTGCAAAAGGAAGGCACATGCCAAAGTATAAGGTTTATTCTTTATTTAGATTTAAGCTGTAGGCAAGGCTTTAGTTAAGATTTGTTTAAACTGTAGATTAAAGCTTTTGGGTTTCGTATTGGAGTACTTCAAAGTTTATACTTAGTGCAAGCATGTTTTAGGCCTAAGAAAATCAGCTTGCTATAAAATGAGCCTTTCCTTGACTCCTGACGGCAGTAGCTAAAATGTTGCATTGTTTGCAAGTTCTTTTGTAAAAACATAGAAAAATCAACTGCTTTTCCATTTAAGAATTTGTTCTATTTAAACAACTCATTATACTTTACCTAAATATTAGTTTTCAAAGGGATAAAAATGCATGGTTGCCCTAAACTTTGTAAGAGATATGACTTGTTGCATGTGGAGCATAAAATCTGCTAAATATGATGAAATAACGCTTGGGTGTTTTATTCACAGGGACCAATGCCATGGAAAATTGTTTTCAGGGAAAGAATACACGGAGTTGTTTCGGGTTTCAAATTAAGTAAATATGAATAATTTCTAATACAATAAAATTGGATTGGAAATCTATTTGCACATGTGTTTGTACTGAGGTGTTGTGTTACTGTATATATGTATTCTCCTTATTTTTATTTTCCTACTTTGATCAAAAAGAATTTCGCTGGTGGGTTTTCTACCATATAAAGTTTCAAAGACAATTCAGTAAGCCATGTGGTTCGCTGTGCTATCAGTCTACAAACTTGCTCTAACTGCGTACGTAATACTACAAAAATACAAATTAGAAATAACTTCAAATATATCTTCTTTTTTTTACCGGTTTCGAAGAAAAACTGAAAACAACTGAAAATGACTAATTAGGTGTGATCCGTGTAAAAGATAAAACAAATAATCCCTCAACACCATGAAACACAGCACTCCGTCAAATTTAAACGCAGAAAAATGGATCCTCCAACTATGAGAAAAGGCATCAGACAGGGTACACACTGCAGCTTATTGTATAACTAGACACGCAAGGCACACAGCACATAGCTATGAACAAACTCGCACATATCAGAAATATATTGGGTCTGAGGGTGCCTTCCTGGAATGATCAGTTACATGTACCCGAAATGTTGGTATCATCAAGACGTGTTTTAACCATGTGAAAAGACTACATTGTAATGTAATTATGGCAAAGTATATTTTCTATTGATGGTTTGTCTCATGATCGTATATTTTGCTTTAAAATGTTTCCACGTGAACGAAAGAATTTTAAAACAACAACTGAAAACTAACATTTCATAAATTTTAGTTACGCTGGGTGAATCTGAATCTACTGAAATTAAAACAAAATATAATTATGCTGCACCCCCGGAGAAAAGGACAATTAAATTTTATGTGCATTTTGAAATTATTTCCTGATGCATGGGGATCCATAGGGAAATATGGCCATGCACAATAATTATTGACATGAATTTGTCATAACGTTCCTGAAATGGTTCTAACCGTAACACTGTATCCAGTGGGGATACATAAAAATGACTATGCACCGGTTATACATTAGAATATTACTAAAGTGTGGAAAAACATTTATTTCTAATTCATGACTATGTACGCCAATGACCTTCAAGTGTTATTGAAATCGAATCAAAAGCCTGCATAGCTGTAATAATGAAAGTTGTTCTATTCAAGATAGATGTTTCATTCAGTTTCATTTATATCTACATTGTACATTGCGAAATGTGTGCTTGGCGTCGCTGAATATTTGGAACATAATTCGCTGCTTTTAAAAGTGGACACTAATGCAAAACCAGACTTAGACGGGCCGTACCGTTTATACCTTGAACGAGGTTGGTGGACCCAATAAGCACGATAACAAACAAACAAAACCAGACTTAGAACACCAAGCCAATAAATGTGTACTCGTCATAGCGTGGTCTGAAATCAAGGTGGTTTCACTGAAAGCAATTGAATTATCAATGTCATACAGCCTTGACAATCACTTGTAACCGGAAATGATGCTGATATTCTCCGTGTTACATGCGGAAGTCGGTTTGTGCGAAAACACTTGTTTTGACACTTGTGTTAATTATCGTCTTCCTGAAACAAGTCGATCAGAGATTGTTTCACTATCATACTCTCATGACTTGCTTCAAGGAACCTGCCCCCATTTCATCATGTATGTGTGACACACGCTCTGTTTACTGACCCTCAATAATTTCCCTTCTTATCTTTTCCCACGGTTTGGTTTGGAATAATAAGGAAGTTTACGTTCTCTGATGACATATTGTCCTCCAATAGTCGGAATCATGAATTTAACTGAGCAAAATTAACTCATTCAATGAACGTCACCTCTTCAAAATGGCTGACGTTGACGTTAATATGAAATGGGTTACTGATATACCTATTGGTAGTAAAAGGATACAGTCAATTGTGTTTTTATTGTTGCTGTTTTTACCATTTTTATCTCAGTTTTGCTCTAATATCTCCAAAGTAGGATTTATTTGTGTCTACAGCTGAATCGATAACTGCAATCATTCATTTTTCGTTGCGTTGTGTCGCATTGTCAAAAGGGCCACATCACGTTCCGGTCAAATCTTCAAATACATTTTCCAACTTAGCTTGACACTGACAGAATGCATAAAACAGGCATTGGCGTATGTACAAAGTTGTATACTCTTGCAGAGTTTATATGCCAATTCTTGTTTTGACTCCATGTATAAATCATTTCGACATCATACAGATAGACAAATTGATTATGAGAAAATATCGGTACTGTTATTTCAACTTCCTTTTTCTCAACCAAACAATATTCAGTCATGTAACTAAGTCAACCAACGGCTTTGTCCTTCGTATCGCCGCATACAATACATTCCAACGCTACGTTGTTTTCTGTATCACACCTTAGCTTAAATTCATTTAGATATTTCACGCAATGTCAACTCATTTACTTAATTGAAAAAGTACATAATTATTCCATAGTTTGTCTTTGTCATTTCCATTGCTCGAGGCGGGTAAACAAAAACCCTATGTCACTCATACCATTATAATTCATATTTCATGTCGTCAGGTACAGTTAGCAGACGACAATTTCATACTCACATTTGTAAATGCTCCGTTCTCGTTTGGTTATAACAACGAAATCGAACAAACGTATCATAAGTATTACTTCAAGATTTTTTTCGATGAGGTAGACTGCGTCTTACTGTAGTATAAACAAACTTTGACATATTATGACGTTACGTTGAATTTATCGTACACTGACTTTACAAAATCTCTCCGTATGCTAGTGTTTTTATTTCATTTTATGGCCTTTGTGTTTACTCTAGTGTAGATAGGGAATAATTTATAATCGAGACAGTGGTAGAGTCTCTTATTTTATACATTTTTTGTTGAAAATATTAACTATAGTGTGCCCACTTGACGTTTATGAATATTTCATGTAATTCTCACGTTTATTTATGTTGTTTTGTGGAAGGTCCATGCTGGGATATAATATTTCTATTGACACGAGGCGTATAACACGCCTGTCACATTACTATGAAGCAATTCTAACTGACCTTGCATCATTATACAAAAAAACACCATTTATCTCACCATAAGATTTCAGTCTATGACAATTTGTATGGTCAACTGAATTTGGTTATTCGTGCTTTTTCTACGAAATATGGTCAAGCCTTTAAACAAGTAGATTTTTACGTCGTGTGTTTCTATCTGTGTGACAAGTTTTACGAATGGCTCCTTTCATCAACGGTTTTACTGCTGCATGACATCAACCAGACTGGAACCAAAGCCGGGTGCCAATCCCGGTTGTCGACCTGATTCAGCTGATTCAGCTTTCGAAAATGACGTTGTGAAATGTAAACAAACAATGTGATGTGTCACCCTCGGTGAAAGAAAATGATATATTTATAACAGATCCTGAGCGAAAGAATTATCTCCTGATAAATGATTTATTATTTAGTAGGATATGATTGAATCAATTAATCTTAAGGTAGCTACACACCGTTGGGAATTAATCGGTTGAATTGACAGTCGACTTAATACGTATCGGTATACGCGATCAGCAGGGTTTCTTCGACTTCGGAATTTTAACGTGTTGCTATTATCCATGTTTTAAAGACAAAAGTTAGACTTACCTCACATCAGTCTAAACTGCAGACACCACAGAACGTAACAATTGTATATGTTTATAAATAGATTATAAAGAAACAATACTTCTTTAAGGCAAAGGTGTATGACACTCTTGTTTTAATTAAAATTTATCATAAATTAAAATGTTCCGGTAGATTAATTTTCAGATGTAGTTAACCTAGACATAGAAACAAGTTTACGATTAGATGTAAATGGATCGTATTTTGATAAGATTTAAGGTAACTGTGTCGTCAAGTCATCATTAATGTGTTTAAGTGAGGATGAAAAAAAGTTCCTTATTCCTACAAGGCCAGGACAAAAAATAGTTCCATGTCCGTAAAATGCAAATCCACTCTATCAGTGCAAAATGTTTTAAGTTTTGTCCCCGATCCCTGCATAACCTCTGACTGGGAATCTAAATGGGGTTACTCAGTAGGGGGTCTCACTAAAAAACTGTCCAGCATTACATGGCACAGGATACCTTTCAACCTGAATAATTACGTCTAGTGCGCAAGGATACCCGCATTATTTTTTCAATCCGTATTGTCATGTTAGTATGAACCTGAAACGCATGAAAACACGAATGTAAACGGTGTTTGTATTTATTACTTCATTCATAATTTCTACATATGCAAGTCCTTGCCTTTGAGTTTGTTCCGTGGACAATCGGCTGCTACAAGCGTCCCTGCAAGGCCTCCAACATTTCAAGCTAAGCATTTTACTCACTGTTATGAGGATTTTTCTGAAGACCGCAATACCCTTGCTCTTCAGATTAAGTCATTGGTGACTTTAGAACCATTTTGTCGCTGCGGGACAACAATCTCTTCAGGAAATGCTCGAAAATACTCTTTCGTGTTTGGTCGTTCAAAATCCTTAATAGTTAATATTGACAGAAGATTGCATTTGATATATTCGCGTCAGGTCGACACTGGAAACAATAGTAATTATTTTATCGGAATGTTTGAATGATTTTGATCAGGTAAAGAATTCAGGGTCGGTTTACTGCGATCCGCGAGGGCATGGATATGGTCAACATTTAGGTTTTTGAAGGAACTTTGGACTATTTATGCTTGAATATATTCCGTTCGATCCTGTGATGATTTTTCTTTGCTCTTATGAGGCGGTGTGTTCAAAAACATTTTGTGAACGAAGATCTTGTTGTCACAAAACTTGATCACATAGTGCAAGAACATATTTATTAATGTTTACATAGAAGATCAGTAGAAACTGAGTAGACATTTATATATGTACTCCAAATATTTTGTTTTGCCCAGTTTCTAATACTCTCGATACTCCCTAGTGTTTACTTATGTTGTCTAAACTCATTTCTGCTCCTTTGCGAGGCGTTCTAACTTAATGTTTGCCTGCCGTGGTTGTAGCCTTGGCTGGTATACTTTGCGTGTTTTGGTGCATTAAAACAAAATTCACTAGTTGATGGGCTTTGTTTGTATATATTTATTAGTTCTTCCACTAATATTGCCTATTTCAACATCTGTGTTACTTTCAATTGATTTAGAGTTAGCTTTTGCCTCGAGAGATGTTTCCTTACGATTTTATCAAACTGGCGATGTTTGTAACGATCGCGCAAAAATGGTCTGAATACATATACAGAAACATATTTTCACCATCTGTAGAACATTTTCAGCCCGAGATTGCGCTTGCTTTACTTGGTATGTGTCACTGCAAACGAAATAGCGAGAGAACTGACGCGAAGAATCTTTAATCTCTTTGCGACATAAACTTGAAGTACATGTATTCAAATTAATATAAATTCTTTGTCTGCATTAAAGTTTAAACATATGTATTGCATATCTCAAATATAATATACAAGTGATAATAACAATAATATAAAAACCTATCATCAAACAAAATAGTTTGGACAAAAGCTCATAGTATTTAAGAGTTCAATCTCTAAAAGACTACATTTGAAGAAATTAGGATAACGAAGTTGTTGTTTTACTGCTAAAGCAATAAGGTGTGTTCTTTACTTAACGGTAATTTGAAATGTTTAAATTTTGAAAGAGCATATAAGCCTTACCTAATAAGATGAAAGCAGCATCTATGCAAAAATGAAAGATCAACTGAACAAAAAATGCTTTCAAAGGAGCAGCGGCGTTGTAATTGTATTTTTTTCTGACATGCTTGTAACCCTAGCCAATATTTCAGTGTCAAGTGATACTGTATCCGTGGAACCAGCTTCACTGTATCCGTAGTACCAGCTTCACTGTATCCGTGGTACCAGCTTCACTACCGTGTACCACTTCACTATATTGAGCAGTTACTGTTTTATGAGTTTAACACCCGTTCCAACCCTGGTCATTTTAACAGGCGGGCAGTTTACCTAACAACTGGTAAGAAATGCCAACATGCTCACATAAAGAGACATGGTTGGTAGCAGGGCCCTCAATCTATGAGAGGTTACACTGATCTCAAGTCAGCAACTCTTACCACTCGACCACGGAGACGGTGAAGAAAAACACTTAATTCAAAGCCTTTCATGAATATAACCATGTATGGTGTCATCTGTGCTGGACCAGAAGCAACTCAATACAACCCAGACCTATGAGTGTATGGAAGAGGAGTTAAACTCATACAACAACAAATCTGCTTTTCTTCAGACCAATCTACTGATTTTTAGAATATTTAGAGGTTGCAATATAATAATTGTGTTTATCTATGAGCGTTTTTCTTGAGAGATTTATTATATGGAAAATAAGAATTTAGATGACAAAATAACAATCTTTAAGTATAGTATCCTGTAGCTTATATAATAGTACTGCTGTATGGAATGGCGGCGTCGAATAAAAGACATCGCGACATGTAAAAAGAACATAATATGCGATTCAAGTTAATTTGTATTTTCTGACATCAAACTAATAATTTCATATTTTGAATTTGTACGAGTCCCTAACATATTATGATAGAATGAACAAAGTACAATGCATCTGGACTTGAAAAGGTTTATCGATTAATCAAGCTCTATTTGAGCATCTGACAACATATGATTAGGGGCACTGTGATATAAACATTTAGCTACGCGATGATCTAGTGACAAGACAAATGTACATGTGCAAAGGAACAATAATCAAAAGGGTTAGCTTTTATTGTTGTTATAAATGTCGATGAAATATATGGAATGGTATAGCCGAGTTATTAATTGCATATGTCACTTTAACATTTGACCCGAATTTAACTTGGGACAAAAAGTTCTATTTTTAGACTTTGACGGCGTTGAAAAATGGACTAAAGTCAACTCCGTAGATTCATCAAAAGAACCTGTTATGAAAGGTCAACAATAAGTATTAATTTAATAAAAACAATGTCAACTGTTTTTGAAACTGCAATAATTAATTAACAAAGATAATAGCAACTATTATATTGGAAAAGCGCTGAAAAAATCTGCACATATGAAAGGCCACATTCCTTTACTAATTAGCAAAAAAATTATGTGTTTTAAATAGTGAATCATACGTAGCTAAATGAGACAAATGTTGTATAAATGTCAGATTTTTTGTTTAAAACACCTACAATTAAGGCGGTAAATGAAGGCCTTCCCTTTGAAGTTCATGGCCTTAAAGACAACAACAACCTGGAGCAGTTTGTGTGTTATACCCAGGTCGCGAGAAGAGGCAGTATGTCAAAGATATTATTAAATGTTGCTGTCAGTGTGCATGACCTTTTAATAAATATTATTGTATGCATCAGATACAGTCATAAATGAAATGTTACGATTTCTTTAGATCATTTTAAGTGATGAGAACTTATCATGCGAAAATGCTTTAAATCGCAGAACCTTAAGTTATCTTGAAAAACTGTATGGGTCAAGGACTTGTCCTTTGGATATCATTTAGGCACACCTAGGAGGCACATGACAACCTTTGGGATCACACCTCCCCATCCCAAGTCAATGGTGCACTGTAATTTAAAATTTAAGAAGCGTTCATGATAAACTCCAGTGTCTTTTCCATTCTATATTTGCCCCTTGCCCCAGCCTCCAGCCATCCTCCAATTTACTTCATTTCTTTCAAGGAGGTCGAGGAGTAACAAAAACCCTTGGTGTGAGACGAACGGCTTGAAATAAGACAAGTCTATCGCACATTGGACATTGCTTTGAAAACTATGTGTCAGTAACTTGCATATAGGAGTATTTTGACATTTAAATATAAAAAGAACATATTTGTCATATTTAATTGTTCGATAGTGCCAATGAAAACAAGTATTATATTTAAGGACTTTACTCGAAACAGTCCAATTTCCAACCTGCCTTATAGGAAATGCAATGGTTTTATAGAAAATGCAATGGTGTAATTTTTCCCAAGTTAATATATTGTGTGTCTTCACATTTGACATGGTTTTTTATGCATATTTGCCAGGCTACTAATTATTTCTTGTGGTTTATGGCTCTATGATAACTGTTGTACTTTTATTTACGCTGTTAAAACACAACACAATGATTACTATTGTTTTACATTAATTTTCTACACAGATGGTGGCGCCATCTTGCCT
>JAFMSR010001776.1:0-24960 GCA_022818135.1 Saxidomus purpurata
TATACACACTTCCTAATGGCCACCCAAAATGTTGCATTGTTGGATAGCAAGTTGCAAAATACATTCTTTTTATTTATTTATTAATTTTCATTTATTTATCCGTTACTTGTGTGGTACGAATAATTATGTCTGTTGCATGAAAATGTTTCGATTAACATTAATTATACTTTGGGGAAAAAAAATTTATGAAAGTATTTCACCAAAATTTAGGATATATGATTTTTGTTAGAAAAAGAAGGGTCTGATGGAGATAAATCTTGCTGGTAAAGTCTGGAAATCATCAGGTTGAAAAGCAGATGTATGTATGTAGATGCATTCCCTCTCGGAACTGTCAAATATTGTGATGCCAGGCTTTATAAACAAGAGGAAGTCTGGAGCCAGCAATGCCTACTTTCTCAATACAGCTAACTCTCTGCCAAATGTCAAAATTTGAACAATTATCTGTGGAAATCTAGTGGCAGCAGTCGAAAAAAATGATAAGATTTTTTTTCTATTTCTTAGGTTTATTTTATCCAGAAGGAAAGAAGGAAGTCTCAGTCACTGTTATCTTGTACTGAGGATGCTGTTTTTCTGTAGGCTTTGCTGCAAGGTCTTGAAGAGGTCCGCTGTACAAACGTGCCCTGATTGCTTGGCCAGTGTGCTGTTGTTGTATGAGTTTAACATCTGTTTTTACCATATTTTGGTACTTTTTACAAGCAAACAGTTTACCCAACCATTGTTCCTGGGAAGAACTAGTAGTAAATCTCTGTCCTCCGTAAAAAACTGCCAACTTTCTCATACAGAGAGACCTGTTCAGTAGTAGTGCTCGAGCTCTGGTGACCCTCAATCTGTCAGAGGTTACAGTGATTATAAGTTAATATTAGAGCAGGGTAGCCCTTTGGGAGAGATAAGGGATTGTGTAACTGTGTTACTCATATAATTAACTTGTTTATAAAGAGACTTAAAAAAAACTGAGTGGAAAAAAATGTGGTATTTCTGGATGATGTCCTTCATGTTTCTAATATTTCATTGTGGTGCCACTAACTGTTAGTTTATGATCACCGTCTGAAGTTTTGAAATTGTGATGATTCTAAAAATCTAGGGTTGTTGAAAGCAAGTTATGTTGAGAATCTGAGATATTGGAGGCTGTAATTATGCTGAGAATATTAAGGTATTTGTATTCAACAAGTAATACTAACAGTCTGAAGTATTTGGAGGAAAGTTGTGCTGACACTAGAATATTGGAAGATAAGTTATGCTGAGATTCTAGGGTAATGGAAGGAAAGTTATGCGGATATTCTGGGATATTGGAATGCAAATTATGCCGAGAGTATGATATAGGTAGGCAAGTTATGCTGAAAATCTAGGGTATTACAAGGCAAGTTATGCTGAGATTCTTGGATATTGGAAGGCAAGTTATGCTGAGAGGCTATGATATAGGTAGGCAAGTTATGCTGACAATCTAGGGTATTACAAGGCAAGTTATGCTGAGATTCTGGGTTTGGAGGCATTTTATGCTGAGATTCTGGAAGGCAAGTTATGCTGAGAGTCTATGATGTATAGGTAGGCAAGTTATGCTGACAATCTAGGGTAGTAGAAGGCAAGTTACACTGAGAGTCTAGAATATTGGAAGGCAAATTATGCTGAGATTTTGGAGAGCAAGGTTATGCTGACAATCTAGGGTATTGGATGGAATGATTGTGCTGCGGTGTTAGATATTGAAAGGCATGTTACAGGGAATCTAGGTAATCGGAAGGCAAGTTATGCTGAGATTTTAGAATATTGGAAGGCAAATTTTTATGAAGGAAGGCAAGTTGTGCTGAGAATGTTGGGTAGTTTCAACAAATTTGCCGTAAGTTAATAATGGCTTGATGTACATTAAAAAATATTGAAAAGTGACAGCGTTAAGTTAGAAGACATGAAAAGCAAAATTTTAAGGTTAGTTACTGAAGTTAGCAATGAAAATGTGCCAAGAAATATCACATACATTAGAAAAATACATTCTGACCTGCTTTATTTTGTGTTTTTAAAATTAGCTTTTGTGAGTTTATTGATTTTTTAGTTTTTTGACAAATTATTTCAGTAAGTTTTATTTGTTTAACTATTAACCTAAATGGATCATCAATCACCTGTGAACACCTGTGTAAAATGAGGCAGTCATGAAATCCTGATTTTGTGAATGATGTATGTAGACCAGCCAAATGAATAGATACAATTTTGTACAATTTTATTGCCAACAGGTTACAGAATGCACATTTAATTGTACATCACTCTGTATTAATGCCACAGTGGTAATTATTAGTGGTTTTATACCTAAGGTTACAACTCAGTCATGTGACCATAATCCTTCAGGTGACTTCTATTTATATGTTATAACATAACAACTGGTGATTGGTTTAATTCTAACACCTGATCAAAACATCTCACTTTTTTCTCATGCTTTGTGTGATCTGAAAATTACAGTTTTGTTGACAGAGATGTAGCTTTTCCTGATATTTTCTTCAAACAGTTATAGATCAGGTAAATCCAGGTTTTCCAAAATAATCTACTTGACTTGTTCATTAATAATCAAATATTTACTGAATTTGGTTATTAATGCATTTTGGTTAAATTCCTATTATCAAAATTGTGTTAACAATTTAATAACAGTTACTGTGTCTTGAAGTGATGTCTGTCATAAGTTATTGTTTTGCATATTCTAGTTTTCTTGTATTTTGTATGGCACCCCTCTTTTACAAAAGAAATGATTACTGTAAAACCTTGTGACCTGTCCATGTTTCAGTTCTGACTTTGCCATTTTTAGTTTATAGGGATGATCAATTAAAGTCCCAGGATCTCTTTGAAAGTACATGTACTGACATAGTAACATAAATGTATTGATACGATAATGATAGAACCATGTTCTATTCACTCTAAAACAATGTTGACATTATATAATGCCTTTCTTTCGTGTTTAATTAAGTTGTTTCTTCAAGAAAAAGAGTTGTCAGAAAGCCTGTCTTATTTAATGCAATATCATTGAAAGAAATACTGCGCTGTGTTTCTAATATGTACTTTGTTATCCCTTTAAAAAGCCAAGTAAGGAATGTTTTGGTACAAATGAAGGTCAGTTCTGTCAGTAAGAAATCTTTCTTGATAAACTGAGAGCTACTTGTAAATGTGCTTTTAAAGTGTTGATCAAACAAATAACCACGGTTAACATTGCACATGTGTCTGGTAGATCATGGTCTACACTTGTCACTTGCAGGCAGGATAAGAAACAGTCTTTAATGGTTTTATGTTCCTGTTCCCTTTTGAATGTAAATATAGGGTATAGCAACAAATCTGTCTTCCATTTAACATCAGTGTTTGGGTTTGGAAATAAATCACCCTACACTTGTGTGAGGATGTTTATGCTTAATCCATTGTGTGTGAGGTATTGTTTGTCTAGAAATAATTTTGAGTGATTTTCCAGACTTGATGTTTAGCCCTTGCATGTTATGGGAAGTCATTGTTAAACTTGTTTATGGAATTGCTCCATTGTGTGAGAAATATAGTTGCAGAGTAAAAAAACGCACCTAACCATGCTGCAGCATTGTCACCTTTCTTGGAGCAGATCAGTGCAGTACAGTTGTTTAGTTTAGTTTATACTAATTTATTTTAGCCCAATTGTAAAGAAAGTTTGTAGCTTAATTATCAAGTCACTTTCGAGTCCGCTTCCTGGAAAAACCAGTTGTTAATGCACTGGACTTGTAATTCAGGGATCGCAGGTTCGATCCTCTGCTCCTCCACTAACATAATTTATTGTCGTTTGGATGTCCGATGTATCGGTGCTGTGCACCGGGCATGTTAAAGAACCAGACTGTGTCTCTGGAAACGGGGCTTGCTCTGTATCTTGTTCTATCCCTTCGAAACCTAAAACAACTAAACTCTTCTGGGGGCGTTGCTCATAAGGATTATCGGGTCCCGACAATAAAACTCTAAAATACATATATACTTTCACCTTGGAAACAATATACTATAAAAGCAGTCCAACCAGCACTGTCTACCTAAGACAAAAGCTCTGAACAATTCAAAATTGTTTAATTAAATTTTAATTGTAGTAATAATTTAAAGTTTTTATTTGCTAATATATATTTATTTTGAGACAGTAACTTTCTACAACACAGAATGTTTATTTTATGTCTCAAACTCTACTTTTGTGAAGTTCAATGTTTCAATAAGTTTTGTCGAAAATCGTGGGGAAACATCATCAGAAAGCACAGCAAACATGACATCATTTTAACCACTTTATCATTGAACGGTGTAAGGCATTCATTAGGCTCGGTACACATTTTGACATTAAATTCCGGGTCGAAAAATTTTGATAAATTTTACTGAGTGGACAGTGAGTTTATCAGGATATAATCCACCTTTATATTTCGATAGACCACTGAATACATAAAATAAGGTGATGTAAAATTTTGTTTCACTGCAGACCACACTAAACACTGCAGTCTCTGAAGAAGAGGGAAAAATTTGCTGAATAAGCTGTCTTTTATGGCTTTCATTATGGTAATGACTAATTACGCAACACTCCTAATTTTTTTCAAGCCCCTAAAATACTCCTTATTTACCTTAAAAATGTGTTATGAAACCTACTTAGTATTGTAATGGTGCTGATTGGTGTAGTTTATAAGCAGTAATCTTGAGCAGTGACTTTCATACAAATGTTCTACAAGATTCTTACGGAATTGTAATTACTAGAATTTTTCAACTGTTATGCATTTTTGGCATGATAGAATCGTAGTTTTGTGGTAATGATGTACGAGAGTGTAGTTGGCCGTTGTGCGCAGCAGGCGCCCAATTAACTTCTTACGCACGTTAGAGATACGCTTATTGCCGTACTGTAGTATGCATTATTATGAAATTCTATGATTATGTAATGTCGTGTCAGAAAATAGTTTGTCAATCACCTTACAGTTTTCGTGAGCACAGTAGGGGTTTCTTATGTCAATTTGGCGTGAAAATCTTCACGCACACAACAAAACCACTCGGATTTCTTTGTTTATACATCCCGCTGTTGAAACTCATCCTTCCCAGCAATGTTTCCGCAGCAAAAAAAAGCATGGAAATGTAATTAATTGTAGGCGATGGCAGGTAATATGCTATAGGTTCTTTATCAGGGTGGAAAGATTCTTGGAGCCTGATTTGTAGGATTTGATATTGGTGTTGATGGATCGTTCCTAGTGTTGGAGTGCATTCTGGGATCTGGTTTGTGGTGATTGTTGGTTCCTGGCCACACACACTATGACACACTGTTTAGAGCTGGTTCCTGGAATTGAAATTGTCTGTTTTGGATCATATAACTTAGTTATTCCCTAGATACTGGTTCCATGCTTGTTGACGGCAGTTTTGGATTTGCTTGTAAAATGCTGGTTCCCATGCACTCTGACACTGTGTGATAGGCCAAACATAACTGTAATGAGACTTGTTCTAATTTAACATAACTGAAAAACATGGGAATTTTTTTTTAAACAGTCATAGGGTGGCATTGTATAGTTTCTTTATGCTCTAATTGTAAATAGACTTTTGGAGGAAAAAATTGATCGAAGTAATCGGCTTTAGCCCTGCTAATGACCATATCTCTTTATATGAGAAAGTTGGCAGTTTATTATGGAGGGTAGGGATCTCAGTACTAAGTCTTGCTCTTCCAAGGAAAGATGGTCAGGTAAACTAAGCCTGCCTGTAAAAATGACTAAAGTACCGTTGGAACACCAGGCTTTAAACTCCTACATTTTACAAAACAAAATAACATGATTGTGTTAAAAAAAAGCTTTCTTTGTAATAGTACAATACCTTTTGTAAGATGTTATCACAGAATGTCTTAACATTCCTTTGTGTAATTTATTATTTCATAAAGTTATCGCCCTTGCATTTTCATATAAACCAGATTACCTCCCTTAAAAGCCAGAACACTTTGGAATTCTGATATATTTTATTTGTTTGTTTCCCACTTGGAATATGAACGTAACCAGCAACATTTTCTGACATTGGTATTTGTTGAGTATTTACGAGTGACACTATCAAGGGGGATAATCTGTTGATGTATGGAGAAATTCGGTTCGCGTGATCAGCTGAGGAGATAGTAGGTGACGGATGTCAGGAAAACATCATGCCTGAGTCTGTATGACTGATAAATCAACCAACACTTCGAGTGAAATATTTCATCAAACTTTGAAATAAAATGACTTGCTGCTTGTAGCTTTGCATATGTTTTGGCAAGACGGACTGTCTGTTTGGCAGCTTGTTCTTCTTGCTATCAAGGCATCTTTCTGTTGTACTTAATTTGCATAATATATGCATAATTTGTCTCAGTATAAAGTACAAAAAATGTACATTGAAATAGTTATGTCTTTGCAAACAAGTATAGTTCTGTGATAATAACATTGAAGCTGAATTCTGTCCAATTGCCTGTGGCAAAAGATTCTGCCTTTGCGACCAGTGCAGGTCATGATCTCTGTTCACTATTCAGTCAATTAATTTTCAGTGAACACCCCCTTTGTATAACTAATGGTACAGTCCAAATTGAAAGATAGACAAAAGTCCATTTTGGAAAATTAGCAGGGCGTGTCTTAAAGATTTAAAGAACTAAAAAAATCAAAGGTCGCATTTGGAAAATTGAGAACAAACAGATTTAAGTGGAATACAACTAAGTAAATATAACTTTAAAGGAGGCATCGGAAATATTTTTATCGAGTTTCTCTTCTCTTTGATTGAAGACGAGAAAGTGCGGCTTTCTCCGATTTGCAGATGGCAATCTGCATGTATAGGAAGTCACAGGACAGATATAAAATGCATGATTCAATATCATGTGCTATTTTTTTCTCAAGGAAATATTTTTTGACCCATTTCTTTATGAAACAAATTGTGCAGAGAGTGTTTCACTGCCGGTGAATGAAGTCAGCCCCCAAGAGCCCTTTGACCCTTACAAATATAAAGAGCATTTTCTGTTTTGAACTTTTTACAACTCATTTAGCAAGATACTCTAATCTTTGATTTATAGACGGCCTGTAATCAAACCAAAGATTAGTGCTCCATGATAAATCATAATTATCAAAACTGGCTGGCAAGTAAAAATTGAAAAAATATGCACTGCCTGTAATTTCTCCAGAGAACTGATATTGTAGTCAGTGTAATAACCAATTAAATCCAAAACCAGATATCTCTTGATAATTCTATCTTGCATTCACCGAGTTTCGTAAAATAAGCGAGCATGTGTTAGGAGCCCCAGTATTCTGCTTCATTTAAAGCAATGAAAAACGGCCATTAGAGCTCATTTTCCGAGTTACTCAAGGGAAAGTAAGAGCTCCTATCATTGTAGAGAATGCATGGACAAGGAAAGGCTGAATATAAATTATTGTCTGGTGTCATGGAATATTTAAAGTCATAGTGACTCGATCAAGGAACAGGTCAAGTTTAGTACAGATGGAAGACTTGTTTTTTATAAAAAAAATTTGACTCCTGATTGAATTTTGCCTGTGCAATCTGCTATCTTCAAAATTGATACAGACTGATGGTGGTTCGGAATGCACACAGGAGCAAGTCCCAATTTTTTGTTATTCTGCTCCTGTTGATAGAATTGCTTAGTTAACTGATAAAGGACATCTCTTGTTTTGTACATCACTTGTTTTGAATAGCACTTGTTTTGAATAGCACTTGTTTTGTTTATCATTTGGGGGTGTTTTAGTAAATAGGTCAAGGTTACAACAGATCAAATCTCAAGCTAGTGTGTGAGGATGTTGCCGAAAAATGTTTGCCAAGATTTGATAGAATTTAGAATACCGTTTTGATGACTTCGATAGATAAGGCGATAAATATTTGCATTTTATAGGTACTTAAGAAATTTGACTTTCAAATGTATACCCGATTTATGACAAGAGAAAATAAGTAACATGAATGTTTGTTTCGTTGTCAGTTATACTGCCTTGTTCAACATAAGTAACTATTTGTTAGTTCCTGGCCATTGTTGGAAACACTCAGGGTCAATCAATGGGGAAAGGGGACGGCAGGGAGATAATGAGGTGTTTTAGTTCATTTAATTATCCATTTACCTTAGATTTAGCAAACGGGAACTTTACCCTTCACAGAAATAAAGGGGCCACTTTTAAGGTGCATAATCTTTTACCAATGAAAATTCTAGAATTTCAGGGGGGGGGGGGGGGGGAATTTAAACTGAAAACATTTTCAGCTTGTAACATGCATTTGAATGGTACACTGCAAAAGCATGGACTTTATGGGTTTGGTGTCCATGTTGCAGACGTATGTTTGTAAAGTTTCCAGTACATTCTTGCTTTAAAGAAAGGCACATGGCTAATATTAAGTTAGATGTTCCAAGAACAGGTCTCATTATGGCTGAATTTGCCTTTTTATGGGAGCTGTTTATGATACAATATAGTGAGTACAGAGATATTAGTCTCACAGGAATAATGCAGCAATAACATGTAAAAAATTTCTTTCAACAAGTTACGAATTTGGCACCTTTATTGTTGCTGAAATGTAAATTTGCTAGTTTATGCCCCCCAAAAATAAAGGGGGTACTAAACCTAAATTTGTGGTACAGAAGCAAAAGTATAATTTGCCAACTGAATTATGGGAGGAAAAAGTTGGCGGCTTATTCTTGGCTTTGTAACTTCGAAAATTTGTCCCTTAGTTGTTTTGATAGAATTTCAACTGATTTCTGACTTCGATCAGCCCTTTTCCTGTCGGAATGAGTGATTCCTGTTACAAAGACCAGTATACTGTGTAGATTAGTCTGTATAGACCATGATTAGTCTGTAATAGCCAGGATTTGTCTGTGTGAGCCTTGATCCATCTGTGTAGACCAATCTCTCAGTATAGACCATGAAAGGTCTGTGTAGACCATGATCAATTTATGTACAATATCTGCCTGTTTAAACCATGATCCATTTATGTAGACCATGATCTGTAATGACAGACCATGATCAGTCTGTGTAGACCACGATAGGCCTATGTAGACCATAATCTGCCTGTTTAGACTATGATCCATTTATGTAGACCATGATCAGTCTGTGTAGACCATGGTCTGTCTATGTAGACCATGATTCATTATGTAGACCAATTGAAGCATGATCATGGTCACCCTGATTATAATTCATTCGCTGAATATTCCACTGAGAAATTACCCCTATCAATAATTAACAGTTCTGTTCAAATCAAATAAGATCAATCCAGTGTTGAAAGTTTGTGACAGATAAGAGTTAAAATGAAGAACAGCATCTGAGATACAAAGCTCTAATTGCACTGTTTATATTCAAAACTGTATCAAGATAACACAAACTGCCTTTACAGCTTTTAACTTCAGATAATAAAATAAAGATGAAAACACCCGATTCTCAACTTGGATCAGATTTGGTGTATTTTTTAATTTTTTAATAACACCTTCAGAGCATTAACATCTCTAGTTACGGTAGGCTTTTCCGCTGTTTGATTTTTTTAAATCTCGCCTTCAGAAATCATCGCGATCTCAGTTTTCAATCAGTTTTCAGGTATTCAATATTTTTTGTGCAATCTTTGCCAAAATCTTGAACTGCTGTAGGTAAGTATGGCTTTACTATAGGAGGCGAGACTTTGTACTTAATTAATTAATCAATTAAAGGATCATATGATTATCTTTACCTGCTGTGAGATGTAAATCAATCAGAACAAAATTTATGACACTTGAAATGATAGACAGGTGTCAGCGAGGCAATGAAAACGAGGCTTGTACTTTACATGCTTTCTGGTGGAAAGAGGTTTAATACATTGTATAGCTTAGAACAGTTTTTTCTTTTATGTGAGGGTGAAGAAAAAAGAAGCAAACTTAGGTTCGTTTATGAATCATTTATAAATAAACATGATTTCTATTCTATGTTGTATTAGTCAGGTTTTTGCTGAAAGTTTAAATGCGTTGTAGTATTTGATATGTATAGCTAGCAGTCTAAGGGAAGTAACTCCAGTTATACAAGTTGCATTATCTGAACAGTGTTAAATATATCGTTACATCATGACTCTTTCGAAAAGTAAATTCAGAAAAAAAAATAATGAAAAAAAAGGAAATTTGTTTTGCTTAAAAGCAAACAGAAGTAATTGTTAATATTAGATTTTCATCGAAGTTGTTTGCTAACTATTATAGGTTGTTGACATACGTGGCTATTTCCATCAGGAAATTTGCCTTTGTATACAATCTCTATCAGATATAGTCAACAGAATGTTTTCAGAGAATTTCTCAAATTGCCTGCTTTAAGAGGCTTATGTTTGTGACATGTGCCAAATCATATTGCTATTTGTTTGTTTTTCTTTCATTCTCACAGAAATGAAACTGATCAGCCATTAGGCTTGTTTAAACATTTATCTTTCTTAAATTGCCCAGGATGAGAAGATATGGGGAAAATGAATAATGCCACACACAAAGTTTTGATTTGGTTTATATACCATACCTATACAGTTCTTTACCAACCCATCTATTTTGATTGATGGACATTTTTTTGTCTTTGTGTGATCCCTCCATTTATAATTGCTTTCATATGAATGTTATAACAAAGGTTTGAAAATGTTTATAGATGTTAGTGTTTGTTGTCTGCCAGCCTCTCTCACTTTACAAACATGTAAGGGCGAGTTTGCCTGAGTGCGCACTGACCTAAATCACAACAATAGGTATTAATCTTACCAGTTCACATTGCATTAAAACTTTGTATATTTATTTTACTATTTTAAGCTTGGTTGGGCTGCTTCAGCCTCAGTCAAAATGCCAGGTTTGCTTTCTGGAATCATAAACCAGAACTCTGATATACAGAGAGTAAATATTGAGGTTGAAAATTCCCGCTTACAAGATGTTACTTGGACAGCCACCCAGTTTAGACATTCCTGAATCTGAACCACTGTGTCATTTTGAAGTTAAGATTCTTCGACTAGCTATTAACTGCTTTTCAGCGATAGAGAAATTATCTCATTATTTCATTTTTAGGTATTTTTAGCTTGGCATTAGGTGATGCAGGTTATACTCTGATTAGTTCTAGGGTCTCATCTCTTCAGGTTCTGTAAATTGAGTAATTTTGGCTTTGAGGGTGTTGCAGGGGCATGATATGTATTACATAAGAAAAGCACTTGGTCTAGTAATGACTGATTAAGGAACTGTACTGATATTGAAGCAGTGGGGCTCGTATAAATTTCCATGTGACTCAGGGTTAGTTATGTAGCCTTTATATCATATAATCGATCCATGTAATTTTCTAATTGGAAGTTTGGACATAAATCTTTGGTGCTAGCTGAAAACTTGCTAACTGAAGATGGATCTTTGGACAGATGTGATCTACGCTGGTTGCTAAGGCAGAATCCCTTACTGCCCTCTGGGTTATGGTCGAGGAAAAGCACTGAAATTTTGCAATTTTCTGTTTGATTTTATTCGATCGTTGTGTTTTCATTATGAACATTACTGTAAACTGGTAAACTAGTCACAGAACTAGTGATGCCTTTTAACAGCGAAAAAATGAATTATTGCAAATATTTTGCAATTTACAAGATGTCACTGGAGCAGTGTGAAACATCGTTTCCTTGGCAAGGCTTGACAGGTTTTTTTTTGACAAGACGAAAAACAGCCCTGCTTTAGAAATGTGCTCATTATATTCATAAATGTAAACATACAGGATTTTGTTTAGAAAAAGAGGTAATTGCGTTCTGTTTTTCATTTTTGTGGGGGAAAACATACATGTGAGGTACAACAGTGCATGCCTCAGAGAGGAAACGTTGAGATGACATGTGAAAAAAGTTACTGTTTTTATAAATATGAGGATAATTAATACAACATGGATGTTACGTACGTTAAAAGCAGTCTTGCTTGAAAATGCATCCAAATAATTCGTTAATTCCTATGACTGGTTTACAGTTAAGGTTTGACACGAGCGAGATCTGTCAAACAGTAAAAAAAGAATCCAAGTCGGAAAACCACCCACAGCTTGATTGTTAAATTCTGCCAAGAACGATGAAAAAAAAAAAATGGCATAAAAGTTTACGATTAAGTTGCAGAAAAGGAATGCTAGCCATGAAGGGAATTGCCGTGTTACGAACATTTGTAACGTAAAAAAAAAAAAAGACATTGTTCATCTGTACTTGTGCAACCCTGTCAGTTCAGACTAGTTAATTTGTTTTGATTTTTATTGGTATAAAACTAGTGTCTGCATTGCAGTCGTGCATTTTCTTGAGCTATAAAGACATGTTTTACAGCGCTGTGGGCTGCTTTGGGCGGAAGAGAAGAATCATAACTTTTGACACATGGTACAATAGTAAATTACTAACTAAGGAGTGTATGATTTCACTTAATGTGATATGTTTGAATATTTGAATTAAAAAGCAAAACCAATTTGCCAAGTAACTATGTCATACCATATTTTGCTTGTTATGTTTAACTAGACTGTAAAGCTCTCAACCTCTGTTGTTGTAACACACCATATCTCATATGAACATAAAAAATGATTTGCATGAAGAATAGGTCAGAATATTTGGCTTGATGATTTGAATGTTAAGTTAAAAATTGGGTCACATGGGTCCAAAAAGGGCCATCTGGGCCTTCTTTCTTAAATCCAAAGCACTTTCATACAATTACAGACTTAATAGTATGAATTAGAGGAAAAATGCAAAGACGGCTGGCTAGCTCAGTCAGTAGAGCATTCACCCTGTAAGCAAAGGGTCTTGAGTTTGAGTACCAGTCAGGCTTCACATTTTTCTCATGTATATAAAAGCCAACTGGTTTTACAGACCAGTTTTTATGAATCCTTTCACTGGCTGATTAGTACAGGTTCCCCTGTATTTTCACTTTCCTCATAGACAAAAACAAGTTTGTTCAAATTTCTGCCCAAGTTGAATTCTTACAATTCAGAATATGCAAAGTTACTGCTTACCACATGTAAATAACAAAACAGTTCTGTGGCAAAAATCATTCAATTTGACAGTTTCCTGGAAATCTGCCTGTTGAGTCATTTGTGAGTTTAATTACTGATTGTGGTGATAATAATAATTATTTGCTAATGACAATGTGAATAATGATAATTAAATAATTAATTGCTCTCGTAATTCATGGCTTATAAGGGTAACTATAGTAACAGATGTGGATGAGGATGTAGGTTCAAGCACAGAATTTAGCCCTGGTGTTTATTGCACTAATTTCAGTGAAATATCTCTGATAAGTGGTGGCTTGCTAACTGATAGTGTTTCAAAAGATTTTTCGCATTGAGATTATTTTTTACTTTGCTTGCAATATTATAACAGAGGTTAAAAGATGGACTAATCCTTGACTTTAATATAGCTCAGTCTGATCATTCTAGAGATGAGAAAGATTGTCAACCTCTTTTGAAACCCTATAAGGTTTTTGGGTCTGGAATGAAAAAAATAATGGGAGATTATATGGTTTACAAGTGGTCAGAGATATGACTGTCCCAGCTGTATTATACAGCCTGTAGTTATTCTGTCAATTTCATGTAAATTGAACTATTTTATAGTGAATTGCAGTTTTTCATAGCTGAAGCAAATATCTAGAGTCATGTACAATATCACTAAGCGCTTGATGTGATTAGCATTAAACTTATAGAAACATGCTGATATTGTATGGTAGCCCCCAAAACTAACATCTACTATTGATATGTTTTGTATTTTCAGGTTTTGGTGTTCAGTGTGGCTGCAGCTGTGTACCTGTATTACTTCAAGTAAGTCTTGTACAGTCATTTACAGATAAATGTTTAAACAAGCCTAATGGCTGATCAGTTTCATTTCTGTGACAATTATGCCTGTTCTGTCCTTCACACAGTGTGGCGTAAGTTTGAGTGTAGATGATTGCTGTGATTTTGTACATGGTGTGACATAATTGCCTGTACTATTTTGAGGAGGTTCTGTACAGTCCTTTACATAGTGTGATATAAGTGCCAGCACAATTTTGAGTAAGTTTTGTACAGTCTTTTACATAGTGTCAACTTAATGTCAAAGCCACACATCAGGGACAGCTCTTGTCTATTTATAAGGCAGTATCTAAAACATATTCTTTGATCATAAGTTTTACAGTAAATTTAGGAGTATGTGATAGTGACATAATAGATATATTTGTACACAAAACTTTACAACCATTCCATAAAAAGGTCTAAGTCAGAATGCATATATAAAGAAGATTTTAAAACTTAAAAAAGTCCACAATATTTACTCTTTTAAAACTTCCTGTTTATTTATTTAAAAAAAAAAAGTTTTCCTCTGCTGTGTCACTGAAAATTTATCCGAAATATACTGTGGTAAATCTGTAAAATGCACCGGGATTGACATGCATTTATTGTGACTGGGACAATTAATGCAATAGGATCTTTATTAGCTAAGTAATAGAGTTCTGTATCTGATTTGTATCATGCCCAATATCCAATATTACTCTAATGAAACTATAATGCTCTGTTGCAAATAGAGTACAGTTTTAAGCTCCGCCCCCTTGCAACAAAACAAGGTATCATAAATAGATTAGCTTGCTCTTATATAGATTCATCCCAAAGCCCTTACACAAACAAATAAAAGAGACCATATTTCTATTTTTAATGGACAAGCATCCGTATCTAGAATATGGCATTTAAAAATGAAATAACTTCTCCTTATACAAATGTTGTCAGAATTGACGCAGCTGAACAGGAATTTGCTTTTATCAAATTCCTTTCGGAAATGAAAATGTTTTAAATTATCGTAATAAGTGCAAGAAGTCAAAATGTTTTCCTTGTTCCGTTTATTTAACTAGATAAACAACAAAGCAACCCAAAACACGTATTCATTTTGTGGTTGCATTGAATACCCCACCCGTCAAAATGATTTGAGCATGTTTGAATACTCTGTAAATTGAAAAGAGATTATTTATCGGAGAACTGTGTAGAGTAAATAGTAATATTAGCTAATTTTGGATGATTTATCATGCAAATGACTTTTTGAATTATGTTCTATCACAAAAATTCAATATTTAAGAAAACATTGGCTCCAGGACTGAAATTAAAGTTAGGTTTGTTCTTCAGACATGTTTAATTAATTTGTTTTGGCAGATAAGAAAATATTTTCATAAAATTTGCTCGTTGAAGAAATGTTTGTAAAGGTATTTCAAGAATTATACACTTACTTGAAAAATAATAAACTGATATTTAAAAATCTGAGTAAGAACAGCTCTAAGTGTGTCACGTCAGTTTTAAGAGTGTGTCACGTCAGTTTTAAGTATTCTCAAATTCTTAGTACTTAACACATGGTGATCCGTTTTGTGCTTTCTACTGACCAGCGTTAACATCAGAAATTGTTGAACTTTTTTCACTATTTTTTTGTACTGGATTTCTAGATGGTAATTTATATATAATCATTTGGTCTGCAAATTGTCTTGCAATAATGGTGTCAAATATCCTGTTTTTGAATTGTCTGAACTGCTGTGACATCATTGATGACATCATAATTAGTATCAAGCCTGGAACCATCTAGTAATGATTTAAACTGTGATTGTTGTAAGCACTTGTCTTCTGCATCCATAGAAAGTCTTGGTTTTGATAATTGATGTTTTAGGGAGAACCATGCCTGTCTTTTTTTAGATGAAAATGTTCTTATAAACACTGATCTGAACCCTTTAATTATAATACCCTGCTAAATTTTAGAATTGGATTAATTTGGATAGTATCATTAATTGGTCAAAGAGGTGCTGGCTGAAATTACCTGAAGAGTGAACAGTGCAGATTATGATCAGCTATAATAGACTGCCCGGTTGTGTAGCTGTACTGTGATTATGAGAGTCATTATACATATAATTACTTAAATTGCCCCTATTTCTTCAAATGAAACATGATCACTTTCTAGTCACTGATTTTGTTAAAAGTCAATCAAGTAGGTCACCTTGAAGATACTGTTCAAGACGCTCTTTGGTTTGTCTGCAGATGTGTGGAATATTTGTTGAAGTCCCATGTCGCTATAGCGACTCCCACCTTTTGTGTTAGCAAGTTGATAAATATCGCCACCCTGGTTTATCCTTCACGTTCTAGCTAATCTGCATAAATAACCTGAAACAAAATGAGTAAAAAAGAGTGATTAATTAAGTTTTAAGTCATAATACTTACCCATGTGCTAGAGTACATTCAATTACAACGAAAAGATCCCCTTCTTTAACATTCAAATTCAAAGATTTTCAAATTCATTGAAAGATTTTTGTCCTGGCGATAAGAATTTAATGAATTCTTTCTCACATCCTGAACAAAAGGGGCTGTTATTTCAAAGGGGGGCTCGTAATGACTTGCTGATAAAGGTTTGAAATAAGGGAAGAGGTTGGAAATCTCCACCGCCTTTTGATCTATTGTCCCTGAAAAATGGGATGAAAAATGACATGTTGACAATATGAAAAATTTCACACCTGTGTGAATTAATAGCTACTATGTAAAGTGATATACTGATTTTTGTGCACAGCAAGTGAAGGCCACAGCAAACAGAGCTGTGGTCTTTAACCAGCTCGGGTATAGGCCCATCCAATACTTTCGTTATAAACTGTAATATTAGGCATATTATGTCCCTGGATTAGAAAATATTTTGTCCATCAGTCTGTGCTTGACATTAGAGTGAACATTGATCTTTATTGTTATTTTAAATATTGAAAATGAAAAAATGTACTTAAAAAGGTCCAGAGATGGTAATGAATTATTTATCAATGCAAGATTGACGGCTAGTCGTAGGTTGAACTCAGATTTCATCAGATATCAAAGCATAGGAAAACTTTGTAATTTCTGATAAAGTCAAAATGTATAAAAATTATTGAAAATAAAAATTCAGGAGGTTTAATGACAATTTCGGTAAACATGAATTTGAAGTGATAGATACGGGTTGTAGTGTCTCACTTACAGATGTTAACTATCATTGGTAATGTCGAGCAGGGGTATCACAGTGGGTCTAAGCTTCAGTCTCTGAACCAGCGCCATGATGGTACAAGTGTCATTAATTTCACATTGCCTTTCTCTTGTTTTAGAGTGAGACCCAAGAATGGAATGACAGGGGAACTAACTGTAAATATACTTATTTGATAAACATGGAATAGAATATTATTAATATGTTATTTTTTTTACTATCAGAGATGCTGAAATAAAATATTTTTTCATAATTTGCTGCTTGGGAAAGAAGCAAGTCACCCTCTTCTGTTAATATTTTATGTACTCAATAATTTGTATTAAATCTCAACTATTCAGATGAAAATGGAGTGATGGTTCATGAAATATATTAAACTGGCCTGAAATAATAATAGATAAAAATGTGTAGCAATTAACAAGTGAGTGTTACTGCAGTAATTTACTTTATCAGTGAAATATGAGGTGGAGATAGAATCAGAAATAATTATATAATTGTGAAAACTATATTGCTGCTAGACTCACAAGAGAAATCAATAATGAAAAGTATTGTATGTAATGTAGAAGACTAAATTATGTTCTTACACGGCTGGTGATGAGTGATTTCTACTGTGGCTAGTACGTGCAGATCATGATCAGTTAGTGTTTCTGTGCAGTCTGATCATGATCTGCACTCTGCACTGTTTTGCTTTTCAGTAAATTATCAGTGAGTATACCCCTTTGATCAACTAATGGTACAGTCCAAATAGAAAAATGGGCAAGTCCATTTGAGAAATTTAACCGGGTTTGGGCCTTAACAGTAAATTTTAGCTGATTTCAGGTGCTTATTAGCTTATATAATGCAAGTAGGAATTTTAACTATTATTGTGTATATAGTGAAAGCATTTGTCAGCACGTGAGTAATAGGAAAGCAGTTCTTGTCTTTTGCTTCCAGTATCTAGACATTTTTTCTCTTGATTTGTAATGATATGAATTCATGATTACATAAAATATCTGTATTGTTCAATTTGGTTCAGAATTGATTGACTCTGTGACCCCGGAATAGGTAAAGAAAGTGAAAATTTAAATAGGAAGTAATCAAAATTAGTAGTTACTGTTGGCTGAAGGAAGATAGTTTGATTTCCTTTAGGAGTTGGACGTGGGTGGGTGGAAGGGGTGGGGGAGGGGGGCTAGATATCTATTGGAGGGAGTTTGTCACACTCTGCACCATACTTTAACTTGCAGGGCTAGCACTGGCACATTTTTGCTTTTAGCCATTTTTTCTGTGTGGCTTTGTTTGCATAGTACATAAAACATATATATGTTCTTTTGAAAGTTGTAGCCACTTCAATTTCTTTTGAGCCAATTGAACTTTTTTGTAGCCAATATTGGCATTGGCTATTATGCCAGAGCTAGCCCTAGTGTTTAGTCTGAACAGATGAAGTACCAGTGAAAAAATCAGGATAAGGAAGGTGCCTTTACAATAACTGCAAATAACATCTGTTTCAGTTATAAATAACATTTAATTCGGCATTAGATTTAATGAAGAATGAGAGAGATTGTACTTAATGACATTTTGACACTTCTCAGTTTACTGTTTTGTCTAACATTGACAAACTGTCTAGTAAATTGAAATACAGAGATCATCTAAACTCACCAGGAACAATTTATAAATGGTGACGAATTTTTTGTACTTTCGATTTATTGCTATCCTTTCGTAAAATTGTTTTCAGCCGTGCCGTCATGAAGATCTTGGGGTACTGGTAACGCTGAGATAGGTGACTTGTCCCGTACCTTTAACAGGAAGGGATTTTTAACGCAAATCCCTTTTTGACCCCATATGGAGTGAGTTTATGAGAAAATCATGTTATTTTTTTCAAAGTCGAGACTAAGTTGGCATGTTGAGATAGAGGATTGATGGCTTAATTCCTTACAAGAGCGAAGAACGACAAAATAGGCCAAACACGATTACGCCAACTTTGATGTAAGCTCAATGTTTTCCAAAATTGATCATTTCGATGGGAAAGTTTATCAGCAACTGAAAATTGGCGTGGAATTTAATGGTAAATATGCCTCAAGTGTGGCGAGATATTTTTGAACGTGTCAGCCGCAAACACGTTTCCTGACTTAGCAATGTATAAACAGCAATTGAAAACGTCAGATTCAAACAAATACTATGGTATTCACCATGGGTAGATATGAAAAGTTTTGTTTAAAGATTTTTATAAAAATTCAATGGCACATATTTGAACAGTACCAAGGCAGAAGTTGGAGATTAAGGTATTTTTTGTGCAGAATGATTGATTGATGAGAGAATTGTATTTTACCTGTCATTTATTAGAAAGGCTTTTAATAATGAGTAAGGAAAATTTAAAGTGACCATGTTAATTTTGAAGGAGAATGAACTTAAGAATACCGGCATTCAGTTCATTATCTGCCCACTTTTTATATTGTATGCAAAATTACCTCCCTTTGCTAAAAAGAATTAAATTGATTAAGCCCAGTTAGAAGAAAATGGCTGAAAGTATTCTGCATGGAGTTTTAATGATATTTAATGATTTTCATCTTGTCTGGTAGTGAGGTTATAATATAAGCCGAAATCTAATATAATCAGTAGATTGTCATACTTCTGTGATATAATATTTTCTAGGCTGAAGCCAGGATTCGAACCTGTACTGTATGGTAACAACACCTAGTAAAATAAGACAGTTCCATGCTGTATCGTACCTGTCATAACCATTTAGGACAATAGGCAAATCTATGTTTTACTTTCTCCTACCTGTACATTATGTAGTGCATTATATAAGGACAAATCAGCGCTATTATATGGACTTGTATGGCAAATAATTTCAAACTGAATAAATGTTTTACTAGAAGATGAATATAATAGTGTAAGGGAAATAACTCGGGGTATGCCTTTCCAAAGCTGATTTTTCACTGTATACCAATCTATAACTCATTATAACTTATATATATTCTTTGTGTTTTCAAAGCATCCTGTATATTCTAAGCATTTTTCTGGACCAAGTTGTAATATTGGCCATTTTGACAATAAAGTGGCCGACTTAAAATTACTACTATCTCACCGATGGATTGAGGGTCATGGGTTTGAGCTCTGCTACCACGGCCATCTCTCTTTATGTGAGAAAGTTAGCACTTTTTTTTTCAAAACCATTACAGATACTGTATTGCCTTGAAACTTAAAATACTTATTTACCATCGTTACCTTCATCAACAAACTGTCCAGTACATAACTATGTGAAAGTTTTTGTCAGAATTATGGCCCTTTTCCACTTAGAAAATACGCTGAACTGGATAAACTATTGACTTAAGCCTTTGAGCTTATAATGGAGTACTTGTTTGCATCATAACCCCCATCTGTAGGCAAGAGAAGGTAACTCTTGTCAAGGATTTTGTTTTAAACTTAAGTGGAATATTGGTTCAGTTTTTCGCACCAGTCCACTTTTTGACTTAACCATTTGAGATATTACGTTGAAAGTTGGAATACTTGTTTACCATCTTGAACCCCACATGTAGGCAAGAGAAGATAACTCTGTCATGATTTCTTTTGAATTACGGCCATTTTTTGACATAGAATCTAGGTTAGATTTTTCATATCCAGTCCACTTATTGACTTATACTATATCCATTTGAGATTTTACTTTGAAAGTTGAAGTTCTTGTGTACCATCATGACACCCATCTGTAAGCAAGAGTAGATAACTCTGTCAAATGTATTTATACATTACATTCATTTATTAGAAAACCATACATACAAAATTGTATAGAGGCAAATTGTTTCCTGTCATCCCAACGAAAAGTAACCTCAACTGCATGATTCGCTCACAGAAAAATATTTTTTTGGCATAATCGCTGAATAATATATTCATGCATAAAGGTCAGGATCAGCTTTATTGTCCGCAAAATACCAAGAAATAATTGATCAGAATTCAAGTATGACTGAATCTGTGGATAGACAGAACTATGAGATTTGACAGAACTCGTGAGCTTTCCATGCAGTTAATCAATTTTTTTTCATAGAAAAAAAATATGTAATAGATCACTTATTAGTTTACATTGATGTATTTTGTTGAGTCGGGGGTTAGAAGTGAAATACTTTACAGAGTATGTAGTTGTCTGACAAAATTAAATAAATGAAATTTTATCGATTTGGCATTTTACTTTCTCCATAATCTTTTCATCTGTCTGAAAATATTGCAAGGCCCCAAGATTAGAGGCTTTATAACAGCTTGTCAGAATATGTGATAAACATGTTAATAAAATGCTTGCACTTTGCAAGGTCTGCTTTAATTTTATACTGGAAATCCTGTCTAAATCCCAGGAATTGAATTTTTTGAATAATCGATATTGCAAGTTTTTGCAATTATTTTGTACTTTCATTTTTTTTTTTTTTTTACAAATTTGGATTGTTAAAAAAAAATTGCCATTGTGGAAAGGACCAGTTACAATTTGCTAAAATTGTAAAGAATCTGATATTTTGTCATACTGTACATTTCTTTAAAGAATAGATACAATCATGCATAATAAAAAGGCTTTCACAGGAAATTGGTTTAAATTTTTGTAGTTAACTTTTAAAGATACAACGCAAAGGGTCACGTCACTCTTGTCAAAAATACCGCCAAGGCCATGATACGTGGCACTCCTCCCTAACTAATCACCACAGAATCGCAACAACAAGACAATGTTCGGGATTTTAATCTCTGCGTCCTGACTTTACAGGTCCTTATTTAGCCAGGGCAATAATTCACTCACTATTTATCACCTTTACCTAGTCATTTTTGACAAATTAATCAATAAATTAAGTTTAATTTCATTGGACAGGTAAAATGAAGAATTGTACTTAAAGTGATGGGTAGCTCATTTCGTTGAAGATAAGGAAATATAAATGAGCACTTGCCTTTTTGGGCCAAAATAAAAATGAATAAAATTAAGGTTAAGAATATTCAATAGAAAACTCATATTTTGAAGATTTGGTTTATATTTAGGCTGTGCTGCCAAAAACATCAAAATTTAAAGTCTCCACTATGTCTGTCAAGTTATTTTAAGTAACCTTTGATCAATATTGGACCATGTTGAAACTTGTACTATACAATAAATGTTTTGATCTTGTATATTCAAGAAACAGTCTCTGATAAATAGTTTCAGAATTTAAAAAAATTACTGTGAGATACTTCATTTTTGCACAGAAATATATCCCTTGTTCTTGGTCATTTACTATTACCAAAATATTGGCAGAAAGTGATTGTTCTTTTGTGATCAGAGTTGATCATGGTTGGCCTACCCATCAGTGCAGTCTAATCATGATCTGCACTCTTCCTTATTCAGTTAGTAAATTTTCAATGGGCATGCATATGAACAAAATAATTATGGTGCTAGATGGACGAATGTATTTCAGTAATATTTAGTTGGGATACTGGTGAATTTTTAAAATCAAATACAGTAATCAAAAATTACATTTGAGTGACCGCAGCAAAAACTACGGGGCCTGTAACTGGGTCTGAATTTTCCAAATTCCAAATAGAATTGGGTATAAGCGGTTCACTGATTGAAATTGATTAATTTCTGGTTAGAACAATAAATGAAACAACTGTTTGCTAATCACAGGTGAAAACATTACCTTTAAAAAAAGATGATTTTTCATCAGTTTTACTTTGAACTGAATGCAAAAATGTTAATTTCTTTTCATGGACTTGTTAGCCAGTGATTGATAAATGTAGAATATATCGGCAAGAGAGTGTGTGCTGTTGCATTTCTTTCTATCGGGGATTAACTTTGCAATTATCTATGCGCACCTGTTGTTCTAACGGGGATACGTAAATGGGTAACGGGGAATTGTGATGGAACTTCCTGTCAATTATTTTTGTAGAGCGCAGTGTACCAGACGAATCTGGCACTAATTGATATGATTAACTGCGTGGATTTTTTTGTTCCGTCAGAAATCGGAGAAATTTTGGCACATGGTTTAGTAAAGAATAGAAGAGAAGATTTTGTACTCTTATCATTTCTCTTCTTAGGTCATTTCGTCAGACTAGCAACTTCCACAAAGAAAATGCAGGAAAAGGTCTTGGACAAAGTTTGCTAGACACTGGACATTTAAGATGGTCAAGAATTGTTTCTGTGTCTGGACATTTATTACACAATTTGACCAGTAGAACATTTTCAGTATTTTTTCCCTTCACTTGATCCATTATCAATTTACAGTACCTTAATGTTTCATTCATTTATTTATTAAAAGAAAATAACTTGAAACACTTCTGTTACCACTAGCTACTGTTGCAACTTACTGATAAGACATTTGGCTTGCACGACACTTGTTTTAATAATAAAGCAATACTGGTGTTTTAAATTTAACTGAAGTTTTAAATTTTACGGCAAATATAATCTCGGCAGTTTCTCATAGGTGTTAGAAATAAAAACACAAATCTTAATACCTTTTTTCAAGTCATTGGATACGGCATTCAAAAGTCATCAGTTATTCATGGAATCTTGAAGCAAGTATGAGTAAAATGATTAATGAAATAATGGTTAACAATTAAATGTATATTGGACCATTAATTACAACGTTGACGGCTGGGTACCATTACACTGGTAATAAATGACCTGCCAGAAATAACAATACATAGAAAAACTACAGGATTTATGTCCAAGTATTAAATACTTAACCACCGCTGATTGCTAGGGTGTAATATTTAATCGGTATGTCATGATTTTTGACTGTGTCTATTGACCGTCTTATCCTGAAAATCAATGCCAAAGGGAGATAACAATGGCTGGTTTAGAATAGAACGCAAAGTTTCATCTTACTGAATATATAGATAGACGCTTTAGTATAATAGACTTCAACAAACAGATGTTTCGGGTGTATAAATGGATCACTTAGTTGGTCAGATGGTTGGTTCACTTTCTCGTCTCGCCTCAGTCCGATTTTATATTTTTGCAGGTAAATGGAGAGAAATTTGTAAGAAACAAGGGAAAAGTAATAATCTCCAATTTTCTGTTTTCTATTGGTGAAATATTGTCAGGGCTTCTTTTCCAAAACACCTTGCTGGATTTTCATAAACTTTATAGGAAGCATCAGTATGAAGTTTAGTTGTGCATATTATAATTTGGGGTCACTTAAGCTTGGAGGTCAAGGTCACAGGGAACTGAATACGGAAGATCTTGTCTGCACTTTTCCAAAACCCCTTGCTGGATTTTCAAAAAACTTTGCATAAAATAGGAAGCATGAGTATGAAGTTTAGTTGTGCATACATGGGTCACTAGATCAAAGGTCAAGGTCATTGAGGTGGGAGACATATATTTTTTCATGAAAAGCAATCTCCAGTTTTGCTCTTTTCTTTGGATTCTCAGTCTCCATTACATCGAACAGAATTTTTTCAACAGTGTAAGTTTTGAGTCCTGCTAGAGGCAAAGATTTCTGGTGTAGCAGCCAGTGACATCATCAGCAGGGTTCACAGCCGTGCAGTCTGATTGTGGTCTGCATTGAACGCTATTTAGTCAGTAAATTTCGTTTGAGTATTCCCGAAGAATAGCTAGTAACTGTTGATGATACTGTCCAGATTGAAAGATGAACAAGTAGATTTTAGAAAGTCAGGGAGAGAAGGGTTAAAATAAACTCCACTACACATGCAGAACTTCAGCAGGTACCATGCCCAACCTGAATCACCTTGAATCATGTACTGTATCCTGTAGCAGTTACCTAATCTTGTTTTTTCTCCTCTGACATGGTGGAATGTATAGCCAGATGACTGGAGCTGGGATAGAAGATAGTCATCACATTTTTCATGCATTTATCAGATTTTTCCATCTCTCCCCATCAGTGTCAGAATAATTCTTCTGCGAAGATTTCACTGCCGATGTTTGTGCTGACTTTGCCAGTTATCAGGAACAATCTTGTACCAAAATCTCTAGAAATCTCGGAAATGTGGGGGTCTGGTTTTTGTTCGCCACCAAAACATATCATTCAGCAGATAGTTCACAGGAGTTAGGATCACTAAAAGTCGAAACTCATTCTGATAAATTTTCAGTTTTTGTCAAATTTATCACTGCCAGCGGACAGCTACATCCCCATTTGTTTGAAAAGTTTTTTCCTATTT